>JAQGAT010000335.1:0-37105 GCA_034687845.1 Pantelozetes paolii
CTCTCTCTCTCTCTCTCTCTCTCTCTCTCTCTCTCTCTCTCTGTTCAGTGCATTTGAATCATTAATTTAATGAGATATCGATTTTGATGTGTTTTTTGGCGAATAAACTCAATCTTAAAGAAGAGATTCAAATCTGTTATCGATTTGATTACTCAATAGATATAACACTTTTGACACTTCAATGGTAATGATAATCAAAATTTCAAACGAAAGCTCTTTTCAATGCATTTATTTCAGTTATACTGAAACAGATTATTGATAACTATTATAGCATTTGTGAGTAAATTGTTTATAAGGGAAGGAATATTGTATTCATTACTGACTTGGTTTCGGTTAACTTTCGCTCATTTATGGACCAATTAATGACAGCCGGAGGTCTTGAGCCGAACGTATGACAAATGGCCTCCAATTTTCTGCCGGCAGTCAATCGGTCCTTATTTATGGCAATGATATGGGCTTTGAGTGGACGCACTGTTAGATTGAATTAATATGTGTTACTTAATTGACTTTTATTAACACAACTGTAATAATCAAAACATTTGATATTATTATCAATCTTTGCTTTTCTGGGAAATCACTTTTCAAATGTGTATATGTGTGCGAAATGAGGGCTTATTTTTCAATTCACTTAAATATCGGGAGATTTTCAATGGTTTTTCAATGAATAATGAATTTAATGCTAAAAACAATTATTTTATGATTTATTTTTTGCTTTGCATTTAAAAATAGGATTGAATTAACAAAACAAAGAAAATATAGTGAAAACACAAATACAGTGCAAAAGTAAAACATATTGTGTTTTGTTTTTCGTTCAACTAATCTCTCAGGTATTCAATGCATTGATATTTATTATACACTCAATAAAATCATATGAAAAACAAATTTCTGAAGGATTTATAAATAAAATATAGAAAAATGTTTAGTTGAATATATTGCTGTAATACAACCAGGGTTATTGTGTCTATAAATTATAGATGAAGTTTATGACATTGTTTAATAGACATTGTATTTTTTGTGTGACCCCCTTTGCAACTGATTTTGAAACAAACCCCTTAACTTTGATTATATTTGAATAGAGAAGCAGTTATTTGTTTGAAGTAAATGTGAATTCAAAACATTGAAACTTAAGTAAATGACTGAACCCATTAGGAAAGAGTCTCTGAGGGAAAGGGAGTTAACCCAAAAACATTATTACGGGTAATATAAGACGGGTAACATTTAGGATAAATGAGTGGGGTTTTCATAAAATAGCAATTTCATTGTTTTTCTCAGCGATATATGTGTGAAGTCATTAGTTTTGATTAAGTTTTTGTCACAATTAATAGCGATTACAATCAATACTGTTATCAAACTTACAATTAATATCAATTGTGATGGATTTGGTCACAGATCTGGTCATTTCACTGTTGGCCGCATGACATCTGACCACTGAGTTGATGTCACCTCTGGCTATCCGCTCCAGTGTTACGCCGGAGACAACTGTGCTATTGTCGCGAATCATAACCGTCTGAGTCTTAAGTTTCCTATTATTCCGATACCATGTTATGGTCGGAAGTGGATTACCTGTGAGGGCCAGACATGCATACAGTATTAGGCAAAAGGAAAATAGCATTTACTAGTGCTTAACTACCAGTGCTCTGTATTGTCTCAAAATATGCTATTGACTTAACAATCACTTGCATCCCATGTTATTTTGAGCTCAGAATGGTTTTACTGAATTAAATTTTTATAGCATTTCCTCTCATTTGAATAATTAATTAATAAAAGTAACGATAAAATGATTTTGTATTTTATTTTCTTCACTACTCTTATATGATGTGAAAAATAATGCCATTTTAATGGCAGGAAATTGTTTGAACAGATTTATTGTGAGAGAAAAGTATTGTATTTTCAGTTTTATTTGAGAAAAAAAAACTATTTTTTGTGTCAATTGTTTGGCAAAAGATTTGACAAAAAATATATTGATTTTTCTTCAGCACAAGAATTGAAAAATTCAAACACAAGACACAAAACAAACGTTTAATTAATACTAACTTTTTTTTATCTTCAAATTAAAACAACAAATAATTAACGAAATGTTTTTTGTATTGTTTGGAAATTAAATACTTTTATTCTGATTAAATATTTGAGCAAAAATGCAATTATTTAATCAAGATCACTTTACTCAGTGTGAGTGGAGATTGTGGTTTGAAATCGATTTTCATAAAACATTTTGAATGTATTTTTGTGTATAAATATTAGCCATTGATTGGGATTTGAGTGAAAATAATTGATGGGATTACTAATCATTAATAATATTGTAATCTATGGCCAAAAAAGTGATTAATTATTAATGGATTGATATAATCCGTCAAAACCTTTGAAGTTAAGTCTAATTTCTGATCGAAAACTTAGGGCTAAAAATTTGGGCTCAAAGTTGTGAGACATTTATGTCTTTTATAATAAACAAAATCAAATATTAAATCTCAATATATATGTAGAAGGAATGGTGGATATGGAAGGGTAGAGAACTATTTGGCAACTACTGGGTCTCCCAGGCATTGATCTATTACTAGCACTTGGATGTCGGAGTAAATACAAGTGATATCTTCAACCAATTTTAATGCATTTGATTCAAACTCCGGTACAATTCCTGTACCACTACTTAAGGCTTAGTTTATGTGCACTTCTTATACATTTTCAGTAAATGCTTTACAGGTTACCAAAGTTCTGAAGACTACCAGTGCTCTAATGCACAAAACTTATAATTTCTGATGGCTTTGGGTTATGTTTTGTTTAAAAAACATTATCCCATTTAAATAACATGGGATCTAATATTTTCTGGAGAAATAAATTCATTGAGAAATAGATAATTTGGAGCTACTTGTGCTCAAACGATAGCCCTATTTATTGTATAACAAAGTTATCATTAAATGATTTTTAATACCTTTCCTTAAAATATAATATTTTTCGTTATAATAACTAATTATAAAAGTTTTCAAACAAAAGATAAAAATTTCGTTTAATTATAAAAATTAATTAAATTTTGAAGTATTTTTCAAATGTTTGCTAAAAATTATATATAGTTTTAGACAAAAGTTTTTGTTGTTTTGAAAATTTGTTAATTTGTTAAACAATTTGTTGTGTTTTTAATCTTCAAATCGATTTCAATGGGAAAATGTTTGTTCAGATTATTCAGTAATAAATTATTGCAAAAAACTATTTTATCTCTTAAAACAAAAGCCAAAATAAAAAACACATTTTTGTCCCAAATATTGATAAGAGTTTTGACATAAAGTTTTGATGTATTTTTGTTTTCCTAATGTATAAACAAATTTTCGTTACTTTTTTGTTGAAATTTTCAAATTTTCAATACAATGTAGGAATCGATAGGAATCTATAAATTTGTTTACTTTCCCCTCAAAACTCGCATTCAATTTAATAGTCGATCAGAGATTCACTAAGGGATCAGAAAATGTTAACATTTCTGCCCCTTATTCAGGTCAGAGACCCTATCAATGAGACCTATTCTTTATGTTGATATTCCAATTTAATAGTCCCTGAATATCTGAATATCTGAAATTCAGATCCGGAATGTCTGATGACATCACTGGTTAAAAAGGTTTTCACAAAACATAAAAATAAATTCAATTAAAAATATATTTCGTTTTTCTTCACAAATAATATCACGATTTGTGGAAATAATAATGAAATTAATTATAGATTTTTATAATTAAAACCAAACGTCAGATTCATATCACACACACAATCAAGGGTTTTGTTTGGAGAAAAGCTCTTGGTTAATTAGTTTTGTTAATGATTAGATGGTGTGAGCTTTGGTCACCCCTTTTACCCCGAAAATCATAATTTATTGAATTAGTGTTAAAAATAAAAATTTTGTATTTAATTAACATTTCATTAAAGCAATAGTGAAATACATTTTACGGATTAATTAAAGTGTATCTAAATATTGAGTGAAAGTTATGATTGATTACCGATTTATTCAATAGATATGATTTGCAAGACTGAAAAATGACTTCAGTTTTATGTTTAAACCCCTTTAGAAAACAAAACAGAGCAGAGAATAGCAATCATTTTTGTTTAAGGGGGGAAAGGCATAGGAAATGATATCCAAAATCATACCACCGATCGATTCGCAAAAGAGCTGAACATCTGATCCTTCGTCAAAGACAGCAATACTTTTGAGTTCAATTCCGTTCTCATCTCTGATAATCACCCGTTTGGGAGGCACTGGTAAGTGGAGAAAGAGTAGTGAGAAATACAGTTGAAATATGTTTTGCTTTTTTTTCTCTCCAAATATTACATAATAATAATGTAATTTTATTTTCAGATATAAAGCAATGTTTTGTCCATTTATTTCACAATTTGTATAACACTATAACAGTGCTATTGAGTGCTGTGTGTTTTATATACCCGGGTTATTCATAACATGAAAATATGGGTTTTCTAAGAGATTAATATCTTGATATGAAAATATGGGTTTTATGTATAAAAATGTTTTCATATTTAATAGAAATTTTCGCACAAAATATAAACATTTATTTGAGTACACGCTCGAGGGTTACACTGAGTTGATATACCCATTGCCGTTAACTCCACTGTAATTTAAGAGGACATTAAGTTAGGATACCATTCCGGTTGATGGCAATGGGCTTACAATTTAAAGCAATTAAAATAATTTTCTAATTATTTGAATATTCAAAAACATTTTTAATTGATTTAATGGCGTAAACAGTGAAATGGCTTTTGCAGAGACTTTGTTGGCCACTGTTGGGGAACGGTATAAATGCTTATCCCTAACTATCAGTGAGTTTAAAGATATGTTTATTTCTTGGATGTCTCACTAATCGATATATAACTTGAAACTAATGTCAATTCAATTGAAGGGTAACTAAAAGTAACGAAAATATTGTTTGAAAAATATATATATTTTTTTCATTTTTATATTTCTTCTGCAAAACTGTTTGTTTACTCAAAATGTATTACAATATCTCTAAATAAATATCAAATTTAGTCTGAATTTTGAGTCTAAAAAATCTTTGTTTAGATATTTAAGTCACGTCTGGTTTTGTTGGTGAAGAAGAAAGTGTAGGCAAAAGGAAAGGCATATTATTTGTGGAGAAAATTTCAATTTTAAATATTTTGCTGTTTTGGCATAAAGTGTCACAAAATATGAATATAAGTATAAAATGTGATAAAATTATTGTCAATATATCAGATATAAAGCCCAGAGATATAGCCATACATACCGATCACTGTTAGCACAACTGTGCTGATTGCGGTTCGGGTCCATCGGAAGTCCACACGACACCAGTATATACCGCTGTCTGTGTCCACTATTGGACTGATTTTCAGTAGCGCCGGACGGACTGTTATATCAAAGTTAGCTCTGCCTTCATATTCATCGGCGATAAAGTGTTTGGCACTTTCCAGCGGTGTGTTCCTAGACCTGGCGTCTATGCTATAGATTGGTGCACCAGATATGTCGTCCCCTCTATACCATAGTATTAATGTCACTGAATCACTGGCTGACAGTCCCGGGGCTGTTATATCACACGGAAGTGAGACACTGGAGCCCAACACTGACTGCTGTTCCGGAAATGCTATCAAAATGTCAACAGAGAGTCGGTTTTAGTGGAGAAAAGCATACAAAGAATATTCAGTACAAAAATGAGTGATAAAAAAGTGAGAGCAAAAATATTTTTTCAATTTTGAGGAAAAGAAAACATAATTTCATTTGAAATTCATTTTCTTTGACAAAAAAATCATTGAATTTTAAAATTTCAAACATAAGTCAAAAAAATTGAAATAAATGTGAATTCGTATCGGAATTACTGTTTCTCTGAATATATACTGAATTTCAGTAAAAAAAAATAAGAAATGACTTTAAAAAACAACTTTAATCTAAGACTTCAGTTATGGTTAAAGTGTTTATAGGTTTTGATCGAAACTAATAAATAAAATGAACAAAAATTTTAATACAATTTTATATTAATTTTTGTGAAATAATAAGCCATTCATTAGTGTCACTGAAATTATATTAAATTGATATCTAAACTGATTATACAGTTTGTGATAATCAAGTATAAGTTTAATTGAAAAAGTATAAATACCCTGTTCAAAAAGTACGTGCCTAAAGGTTGAACTCAAAAAAGAACATGAAAATTATATTCAATAAAAAATATGGTGTATTAATGTGTTTCTAATAGAATCTTGGTGAAATAAGAAATACACTTAATTATTATAAGTGCTTTCTTTGTGTACGTACTTTCTGAACGAGTATTTCTAATATTTAGCACTCACTTGTATGCTCTGCCTGTATGTTATTAATATTGGCATTCATAGTGAGGACCACTGTATTGAGGGGTTGGGAGAGAAAAAAAAGTCAAACATTGTATGAAATGAAAAAATATTATGAAATGATTTCATTATAATTAATTAAATAAAATATGATTTTCACGAAAGCAGACGTTATTTGAATGTGAAAATAGTGTCACAAAAACAAAATGTGTATAAAATCTGAAACATATTTTTGTATTAAAGCTTTAGTAATAATAACAGTAATAATAATACTAATAATGTTTTAGCTCTTATTTATTTACTAATGTAATTAAGATAATAAATAAATACTATAACTGAACTACCAGTGCGTTATGCCAGGGGTATGTATTGGTTACTAATAAATGCATCTGGGAATTTTCGCATCGCTTAAAGGGGCTAATGGTTTGACAGAATTGAGGAATAATTAAGATCTCTTCAAAATTATTATTATTTAATGATATATAAAATAATTGTCCATAAGTTTGATACTATAATAACAATACCCCACCCATTAGGGGGGAAAGTATCCACCAGTGTCTGCGAGTGCATACATTGGTTGACATAGTTTGTCAAAGGATTGGATAGTATTCTGTGTATAATTCACTTAATATTCCGTTCATTCAGTTATTTATAAATGATTTTAATCCAAACGAAAAGTTTTTGTGTTTTGGGTATAAATAATAAAAGCAATTCATAACCAAATTATTAGATATAATATAAATGTATTACAAAATTGCTTTAGGATTGCCGTCACTTGAGATTCAGAGGCATTGTATGTGTTATTAAATATTATATTTTTGTTTTGTTTTTGTAATGCATTTGTATTTTAATAATTGAAAAAGAGTTTTGTTCATTCACTCACCGCTAGTGATGTATAAAATACAGATCAATAAAATGTATGGAAATTTAATGAATAAATTGCATTCAATAGTAATTATTTTGAGACAATTCATCATATGTTTAGCCGAAAAGTGACAAAATCTCTATTCATAACCATTTATACGCCTTTTTAAGTCATTTAACGCCAATGTCTTCAATGCTTTCCGCTTTTAATCTGAAATTAGATTTTTATAAATATATTAATTTCAATTGAAATTCATTGATAAGTCATTAGATCTGAGAGTTTAATATTATATCCCAGGCATTAGTGTTTAATGTTTTTATCCTCTTGGTCAGTTTAGTTATTTAATAAAGTTTATAATGGCTTTTCAGGGGAAATTGAATTTAAAGCTCATTTTGAAATTTTAAGTATTGTATTAAAGATCCTTTTTTAAGGATCTGATAGGTATTACTAGAATTGACCCAAATAGCAAATAAGAAGTGAGCAAGTTAAGTTTTTTTACTTCTTCAAAGTAATGTACATTTATCTCAAAAATATTAACATCTGTTAAAAGTCTAAAACAAAATAAAAATGAGAATCATTTTGATTCACTTATTTTTGTTGATTGAATTCAAGGACTGGTAGTTTGCAATAGATTTTCTTCAAAAATGGACACATTCTCTATCAGTGTAGTTGAGAGAGCACTTTCACAAATAGATGTAAACCTCTGTAGCAATGGGTTCGGTAGGGAATGAATGATAAATTTAATCAATAGTTTCATTTCATATATAGTATTGAAAATCAAATTTATTTTTATCTTTAATTTTTTTGCTGCCATTTGTGACTACATTTCCACCGATTTCTGAAATGTCTTCAACTGAAAAGAAAAGTTAAATTTCAGGCAAAAAACTGAATCAAAAAAATAAAGTAAAATAAAAAATTTGAAATTCTGTGCCAAAGATGTGAATGATTTTCAATACATTCAGAATAAGTACAAAAAAAACTTTATTCAATGAGACAGTTGATTAAAATGAACTAGGCCATTAATTTGAATTGAAAAATAGACCCCTTTTTGGATACTTTTGAACAAAATTCATAACAATATAAGTCTATTCTTATTATTCACACAGAAATGCAATAAAATGTTGTAAAACTGAGTGAAATTAACATTTATTTTAATTTTTGAGGGAAATTTAATGATCTTGGTTCATTAAAAATTGTGAATATATAAGAAGAAATTTAATCATTTTAAGTAATAATTCAAATAAAAATTTACAGAAATATTTTAATTATTCAAATGAGAGAGGAATTTGGTTTCAAAGTTTTGTTGCCATTAAAAGTTAAAAATCTATTTTTTCTTATTCTTCAGATTCTGTGAAACAAAAAGTGGTTTTTGACGTAAAATAAAGATTAAGTTTTTGGCAAAATTAAGACGACTTTGTTTGAGAGATAATACCATAGTTTGGGTATAACTCTATGATTATAATGAATGCAATGAAGGAATAGTATGAAAGAGTTAATCATATTTCACGCCATAATTTATTTTACTGACTGTTCAGTGAAAAATAGAGGCATTTCTTACACATAAGACCCGGTATATTGTATTGCAGTTTAGTTTAGTTTTGTATATATATTATATTCTTGTGCCCCTTATTTGACCCCTTATTCTCATCAATCGATTTTCATAAACAGAGAATTTCTTTGCCATTCATTTCCAAGAGTTATCATTCATTGAAAAAATATTTTAATAAATGAATCGTTTATTTTCGTCAAGACTTTTGGCATTGGATTTGTGAGTGAAATGTGAATAAATTTTTTCACTTTTTTATATTTAATTTTTTTCTTCATTTCAATGAATAGCATTCAACACTTATTTTCTTTATGTTTGAGTCCATCACTGACTGACAAAAATCAAAATTAAATTTTTATTATTTTTTTTATTTGAATTCAAATTTCAGTTTTTTCTTCAATAATATTGTAGTGTTTGTGAATATATTTGAATATTTTATGTTAAACTCAATTTCGTGTATAAATTGATTACATATTAGAGGCACTGAAAGAATAAAACGATTTCATTGTTTGACAAAAAAGTTTTTATCAATTATTGTATAAAATGTTTAATTAATATTTCACTCACAAGTCAAAGTGTGCCTGGATAGTTGTATCGACCATGAATTTACCCCTCATTTTGTATGTTTTTATAATTACCCCCTTTTTTAATTTTTTTTTTGTTTAACTTTCTAATGAAATATTAATCAGTTGTTTGAATAAAGATTTGGTATACTCTCAATGAAATATTTAATACCCAGATCATTAATATTTGGGTCATATTAAGGCACAATTAGATATTCTTATGTGAATTTATTACCAGTTTTTCCTCATATTTATCAAGAATTTAAGCAATTTTTATGTGAATGAGTCGTAAATAAAGTCGTTTTCAGAGCCAGCGCTATGTCTTTCAATATAAAAGTGTCTATAAATCTCTCCTTCATTTAAAATTAATCTTAATTTTCAAAACCATATAATTATTGTTTGATTTTATTAAACAATTAATTCATTGAATGAGAAAATTTTTAATTCAATTTTGAGCTAATATTTTGGCTTATAATTAGATGAAAATATTTTTTGCCATAAATAGTGAGAATTTCTTTTTGAAAAGTTCAACAAAAATGATAACACTTTTAGACATTCATTATAATAACTATTTTAATCACCAAAATATTAAAAACCAAAATTGAATCCAAAATATAATTATAAATGAAAGTTATTTTAGTTTAAAGTCTTAATTGAAATTTTTTGAATTAATATTTTATCCAAAAGTATAATAAAGAAAAATCATTTTAATGAAAATCATATTTCATTTCAATTATAAAATTCATTTCAATTATTCACTAAATCTCTGTAAATCTGAATTTAATTGAAATTTAAGAGCCTTTTCCTAAACAATGATTAAATTTATTTGATTTTTGAAAATCTAATAATATTTAATAAAATTACAGTAAATTTGAGTTTTATTTCAAACAAACAGTTATAACATATTAGTAATAAGTTATACAACAAAATACAAATCTATCAAACATTGTGTGAATGAATAAAAAAAGATAAGAATATTGAGATGAAATGAAAGATAAGAAATGTATGAAAAAATTGAATAAACAGTAAAATGGATTGAATTAGGATTCAAAGCGACAACACTTTTGCCAATTTTTAGTATTAGACATGCCTTTCGGGAATATATTCAACGACAGTGGAGTAAAAATAATATTTGCTTGGATATAGTAAAGTATATCACCAGTGAAAGTTTTAAACTCCAAAAAAACTGAATGAAAAATGTGTCAAAACTCAGTCAATGATTTATAGCCTGAATAAACATAACTTTGACTATATTTTAGTTTTTTTTATTTCTCCATATTTTTTGTTTGCATATAATTTTTTGCTATCACTGTATAGGGAAGGGAGGGTGGGATGGCAGGGGAGAGAGTAAGAGCCCATTTCACTTAAATTTTTAGCTATTTTTTGAGGAAAACATTATATTTTCAACAATAAAATGAATAAAAATCTTTCGCGAAATGAATGCATAAAATGTATAAAAATTTATTGCTTTTAAAGGTTAAGACAACTTTGTGTTCAAATATGTGTCGATCTATTACTCCATATAAAAATTGTCACATTTTTCAGTCAAATATGATTTCTCTTATACTTATTGTTATTTCTGTTTTTGACTTTCACTTAATATTTTATGCTTTAAATATAAATATGAATTCAAGTCTAAGGCTCAAAGAAATTGATTCTTTGAGAAACACTTTCTTTATATTTATATATCTTTTTCTACTGATCTCTGAAAACAAATAATTCATTGAATTCTTTAGATTTTAATAACAATTCTCTCCATTAATAGTTGAGATTTTGTTTTATTACTCATTAAATAACTGATCCCAGAATTTGATTACTTTTTAATATATTAGAGAATATTCTTTGAGTTCATTGTTGTTGTGAAGACATTATGAGTTTTAACAAGAATTTTGGCGCAATTTCTCACTATTTTTGGTTCAAAACTGTTACTTAAAAAAAAGGAGAGAAAACCTAAATTAAAAATCAATGTAAAAGATATTACATTATATACAGTGAACTCTGTATAAAAATGATTGACTAAACTCCGTTAAAGAAGATTTTCCCCCTTTTTTACCCCTGATTTGGAATTTTGAGAAAAGCAGAAAATATTGTAAATTTTTAAAATCATTTTCACACAAATGAGAAGAAAAGAGATTTTGACTCTAATTTCCAATACATTTCTGAACACTTTTGGGTCCAATAATAGTAGGAAAACACGAAAATTTACTTTTCCAGCACTGGAATAGCATCGGTAGAGCACAGGCAGAGCATAGCTGTGTGCGTCTAATGATAACACCTGTAATTACTTTCTCTGTACAAACATTCCTCAGCGCTAAACAGTATTTATACTATTTTTTGTGTGTTTGTGCTCTCCTTTCCGTGTATTGTAAGCCAATCTATAATAGGTTTGAATCTATTCTTGAATTTGTTTGACATCTCTTCCCGGTTTTGAGGCCATGCCTTATAAGCCTTTACACCACTGTCTATCACTGACCGCTAACATAATCTCCGGAGAGACGACTCATTTGATTTTGTTCTCTCCCTTCAGAAGTCTATCCGTCTTTCAAACACTTGCGGAATATTGTTTGTCCACAAAACCATTGCATAAATTGACCCAAAAATAAAAATAAATGGATATTTCTATCAGTGCTCTAACACTTGAAGACAATCTCTCAAAACTATATAATCAGTTGAATGTCTGTAATGAGAAGAAAGGTCTTATTTCTCAAGAATTTTATTATTATTTTTATTCTGCTTTCCATTCAAAAGGCTTTGTGTTTTAAAATATATATGAAATTTCAAAAACATTTCAAACATTTATTCATTTATTTTGTTTTATATATATTTTTTGTTTCACTTTTTCTGTTGTCCCAAAACTACACCAAAATCTTAGGCCAAAAAACTATTCAAACACAACTGAAATCTACGAAAAAATAAATTACAAAATACTTTACAAAATAAATTGTGAAATATTTTTGACTAAAAATATAACGAAATTATTATTATTTTTGTTATTGTTTTTTAGCACAAGTAGTAAAAAACAAAATACATTTCATTCACTCTAATGATGAATATTAGGGAAAATATTTTGCATTTAATGCGAGTTTCAGTCAATGAATACAAATGTTTGCTTCAAAATGATTGCACAAAAAAACCAAACAATAATTGATTGTAAAATAATTTTGCCGAAAAAATATCGCTTTATATTTGATAATAATATTTTTAGTTTAGGAGAGGAAACCCTCTCCTCTTTTTTGAGTGGCGGTATAATTCAAGTCCATTCAAGTGACCAGAAAGTGACCAAGAATTGATGGTTTGCTTCATAATAATGATGTCGTGAATGAAAAGAGTAATAAAAGGAAGTGAAACGACAGACGACAGCGCTTTGAGAAAACATCTGAAAGATATTTTCATTTAGAATTTGTTGGGACTTAACTCTAGCACTCATAGGCACTGGTAGGCACAGGGCTATAATAGCACTGGAAGAAGATTGGAGTATAGCCTGAGAACCATAGATTCCTTTTTGTTGCTCTTTTTGTCAGGAAATTACAATCTCTATCCTGATTAATCAAAACCCCTGTGCCTTAACGCCTAACTATTTCTGCTGCTGCCTGGCCTGTCAGCGCTCGGCCATCAAATGGCTGGCACTTCAATGTTACCAAAGGATCAACAAAATAAGATATAAGACATCGAAAACCTATTGCTTTGAGAGCACAACAAATACAAGACAATAAAAGTGTGACTGAAATATGAAGGAATGGCATCAAAAAGTCATCATCTGATGAGTGTTAGTATGGGTGAGAGTGCACTGGGAGTAGATCTGCTGGCAATGGATGTGAAAATATTTGATAAAAATATTTTAGAAGCAAATAATTCACAATTCAATGGGATTTTCAAGAGTTGTCTGAATAAATAAAATGCTATTTATTTGTACTTCAGATAAATTGTCTTAATTTAGAGCTCACTTACCATTAAATAGGAATAAAACTCTTAAGCATTGAATCCATTGTTAATGAGACACGAAATTAGTGAAGAAGTGATTAGAATAATAGCAATACATATGAAATGCAAACATCTTTTCTCCAAATCTTCAGTGAATAAGAGACACAAAAACTTTTCATTTCAATGAATGACTGATTATTTTGTTATTTAACTTTAGATTTGAGCAAAAATTTTGTTGTGATTTCTCACACAATAGAGTGTTTCGGTTCAGTTAAAGGAGTGAAGGAATAATTGGAGACAAAAATTCATTTTTGATTTTCAAACACCAGAAAACTTGTGTTTAATATATCGATGGGAGAGAAGTGTCAAAGAATTGATTTTAACAATAGATGACAAATAATGAGAAGCAAAAGTAGAGCACATATAGAGAAAAGTCACTTTTGACTCGTTCCCAATGTCTTATCCTACGAGTGCTGTGACATATGCTTAACAACTTTGTTGACACTATTCTTCTTCAGACCAGAAACTAATGTGAAGTGAAGTCAGAGCTAAAGAGTGAACACATCTCTTATGGACATAACTCACTGTGAATGCTAGAGATGCGACTCTCTATGCACTGGTAGCTAATGGATAGAGTGCTATGGGATGAGTCTCTTGCGATGCAATGAGTGTAAGACTGGAGGAGATGTGAAACACATATAATATAATGTTTGGCCAAAGTTTGAGCGCATTCTCTACAGTCTTGTGCAGTGACTGAGGCATCGATTTTTGGGTTTAGGATTTGAATCGCTTTTTATGAGTTCAAACACTTTTGACAATTATTTCTTGTATTAAGAGAATTGACGAATACTTTTCTCTTTACCCCTGAAATAGGGGGTAAAAAAGTAAACTATTATTTATTAATCTAAATAATCATGCAATTAGTGAACGGAAAATGTCTTTGAGAACCGGAAAGTAGTTTTAGGATAACAAAAGTTTTATTTGATTTGTTTGACAGTCAGGCCATTAGATTGAGAGCACAGTTAGATATTTTTCTTCTTTGAGTGAAATGCGATGAAAATTCATATTTCAATCTATCATCAGATGAACGATCAGAAAGAAAGTCAATGTTTTGGTCTATTAGTGGAAAAGTTTTGACAAAAAAGTCAGTTTTTAGATGAAAATTATTTGCGAAGAGTCAGTGCCTTTGGGATAGAAAGTCAAGGATTGGTGGTCTGAGTGCCAGTGCCAGTGCTGTTCCTCAAAACATCATATAATTGAAATTGTAATCTGAAGTGAACGGCAAATAAATCTTTTGATTCACTCCAATAGTCTGAACAATAAATATAATTATAATTTGCAGTGCATTACTCTATTTGACACATAACTCCAGTGCCGTTTCTACCAGTGCTCGTCGTCTCTATCCTACAGTATGTATACATTACTATAATTGACTCTTATTTTTATTTTCACTGAATATCAACTTTATTAGCAGCACTGGTAATACCAAGAGATAAAGACTATTGTCTATTGTGTTCACTCATAACAATTAAATGCATAATAACTGTCCAAAGCTGTTGGCAGTAAATGTCTCTCCCTTTTCGCACACGAACTCCAAATTGCTTTTTATCGGCAAATGTGGCGAAAATAGTCAATCGATTACTAGTTTTCACTAAATTTTGTTTATTTTCAAAACTATTTTTCCGATAAATTGTGTTTTGGATTAAAGTTGTGTTGAATTTAATGTCTATTTCCTGTTATATAACCTATGTTTGCATCAAAATCACTGCTTTTGTTGTGAATTATCTGTTGTTTAATCTAATTTGAAATGTGTTTGTAATTTCGTACAAATATTTTTGAATGAAATGTAATCATTAATTGCAGAGAAAGACAAAAACACACAAAATATAAAAAAGAGATTAAAAATTTTGCTAAAATTAAAATTTTATTAAAACTTTTGTCCAAATATTTAGATAAAAATTTTTGATTTCAAAACACAATTTCATGAATCGATTCCTTATATCAAATAATTTAATGGATTTCACAATTTTGAAGAGAAAAACATTAAAAGATAAGAAAATATTTTACACTTTTTTATCTTTAATAAAAAATTTCTAAAAATGAGATTTTTTTTCTTATTTCACGTTATATTCAGTTTTTATTTTCAATATTTCTTTACTAAAAGTAATTATATTTAAGGCTTTCAATCAAATTATTATTCAAAAAATAAAATGATTAAAAATATCCCTTATTTTTGTAATAATATTTCAAATTAGGGCTGATTTTTGTGATTCATATTCTGTTTAAGAAATGTTTTATTTTAAGCAAAAATTTAAGAAATATTTTTCATATGAATCCAAAAAAAGTTTCAAAATTATTAAAATCTGTTTTTCCTTTACTCTCAAAACAATTTCATCTGTTTATTGTATTAAAGCGTGAAAAATATGAAATATATTTCAACATATCTTCAGATATTTCACTGTTTTTCATGAATTTTGATTGAAATATGATTCAAAATTTTTAAAAGTATTTTATTTTTTGAATCAAAATTATTATTTATTAAAATAATTCAAACCACGAATAGAGTGAATAAGAAAAACTATTATTAGAAGAAAAATATTGAAGACTTTTTTGTTGTATATTTATATTGCGATAAAACAAAAGTCCATTTGGTTTTGTGTCTATATTTTTGTTTCGGGGGAGAAATCTATTGTAATATTAAATACAGCGAAACACTGGAAATAAAACTCTAATAAAATTGTAATACTTTTCAGAAGTAATGCTCTTTTTATTCAAAGAGATATTCAATAAAATTGATTTTCTTTGCATTTTTGCAATGGTTTGAGAGGAATGGGAGGAAAGAAAAAGTTTTTTTTTGTTTTAAAGAAAATCTAAACATAAGATAAAATAGACTTCAATTTAATATCAAGTTTTGACGATTGAAACACAAAATTCTTTGATTTGTTTCAATAAAAGAAACTTTTTTTGTCTGTATTTTGATGTAAAACACATTTCATATATTGATTTCAGACTTTCCAAAGGGGGAGACAAATGGTAATACAGTAGAGCACATACATGAAAGGGGTTTTTGTCGGTATAGGAATGCAAACACTGGATCTGGTGGAGCACTGGTAGCTTTAAAATGTATTGTACCGTAATTTTGTGTATTTCCAGTGAAAGACCTATTTTCCAATCAAATGCAAATGTATTTCAAAAACTTATATCAAATGTAATCTCTATTTGTGAGCTTAAACTCAAACTCAAACTCAAACGGAGTTTTTATTTTACTCTAAAATAGTGAACAGATTTTCATTTTGTATAACAATTTCAACTCAACTGTTGTTTACTATAAAGAAAATGTAATTTTTTTCACTCATATAAAACAAAATCTCATTGAAAGTGCTGTTTCTGAAGAGAGAAACACAATTTGAGAATAGGTTTCAATTCAGATATAAAATTGGTTTAAAAATTGGGGGTTTTTTGTTGCCCTTAAATTATACCCCTTAATAAACACAGCCACTACTGAGCGCACAGGGATTTCACTCCCAATTCAATTCAAATTAATTTTTTATTCAATTTTATGAATACTTTTTCAAAACTTTATTTCTAAACATAAATAACATATTCTTTGGCTTATAATCACTTCTTATGGCATTTTGCAGACATGATTGGTGTTATCCCATACCGTTCCCGGCCCACAGTGGTAGACCAGGTCCTTCAGGTGACCGCCCATATCGATGCACTCGTGGTAAATAGTTTTGTTCTTAGGGTCGCCGAAAAATCCTTGTTTTTTACAAACAAAGTCTCCATCGGGTCCTGAAGTGGGGCCCTGTGTTGGGATGGGAGTTGATTGACCGGGTTTGCGTGTAGCTTTTGTACCAGGGTTGGCAGTTGGTTGGGTTGGATGGTTTGGATCAGGAGTGGGTGTGACGTGTGTCTCATTGATGACAGGGTCGGGTCCGTCAACTGTCAGATCAATGTTATTATGTATTAATAACACAATTACTCAAAAGTATATCATTTAATACAAACTTCCGTTCAATTCTCTGCTAATAGTCTTCAACAGCGGATACTTTCCTTTACCGCAGAGGCCTTTGAAGTCATCGGTATCTATAGACCATACCATTCCGCCTCCCAATCCCTTCTTCTTCAGGAAATCCACTTTTTCTTTGAGACTCTGTTCGTCATCATATCCGAGCCATTGGTTACCGCCGACAGCGTAGGGAATCTTCTGAACGTCATCTCTATATACTTTCCAATTTCCCCCCTTTAAGTTCTCACAGACCTAAAACAGGGGGTAAATTGAGATTTCATTTCAATTAAATAATTAAATGTTTACCTCATTATAGCCAAGAGTTCCTACAAGTCTAGTGATAGGACCAGCAGTACCGCCGGCACCGGTGGCTTTGGCACCGATTCCGAACTCACTGGGGTTGGCCAGAGTGAAGGTACAGGCATATAATGGCATTCCCATCACCTAAGATGTGATAATATTTAAAATACAAAACTTATTTGAAAATGTGAGACAAAAATACAATTTTTTTGGGATCGGCCCCTAATTTGATCCAATAGTCCACAGCGTACTCAGTGGTGTACTCCTTGTCCAATTCACTGTCTCCGGGTCGGGGATAGAGGGGTGCGTTGTGTGCGGTTTTCTGTTCCCAACCGCCGTGAAAGTCATAAGTCATTAGATTTATAATATCTAAATATTTGGACATTTCCGGCACATTATAGGCCCTATCGATGGTTGGCTTCCCGGCCGACACAGCGGCCGAGAGTACAAACCCGTGTGGTTTGAAGGCCTCTTTCAGTTCACGTAGTAATTCAATGTAATGTCCTTTGTCTGCATCGTTACCGGGCTTTCTGTCTGCATCGCCCGCGGCTTTCATGGCCGGGTATTCCCTGTATTTAGAAATTGATTGTAGGGTTTGTTAGGTATTTATGTATATATTGCATACCAGTCCACATCCAAGCCATCAAAATCGTATTTAATTAGGAATTTGACGACAGAGTCGATGAAAGTGCGTCTGGAGTTGGGATCGCTGGCCATTTTGGAGTACTTGTCTGATCCCTCATTCCAACCCCCGATGGCTATCATTGTTGTCACGTGAGGGTTGACTGTCCGCAAGTAATTGAACCGCCGATACATACCTTGTATTAAGAATTAAGTTGAAAATAGTTTCAATAATATTTTGGTTATGTATACAAACCGTGACCCCAATCTAGGCCAGAGTTCCAGTTGGTGTCACCGGTATCTAGACCTGGATCATACACAGCCATAGTGTTATCCGGATTCAGTTTTGTGAAGCCATACATCAAATGCGTGCAAATGAATGGATTGGTGTCTTCTGCTTGAAACTGGAGACAAGAATTGCATTGAAGCACAGGATAAGACTCATCAATGTGGACATACCTTCCCATTTCCAGGCCTGTAGAATGACCAAGAGCCCCAATAGCACACAACTTTGTAGCGCTGATTATTTCGGTCTACAAATAAGTGAATAATTTAATGATAAGTAATCATTGAATTCTGTAAATGATTGCCAAACCCTTTGCATCTGTGAGTGCTATGAAGACAACAATAGCCAAACAACTGAATGCAAACTTCATCCTAACTATGGTTTAACAGACAGAGAGAGTGAGACTAAAGTTTAGTCACTAAACTAAAATTGCAAACACTTTCACAATTGCTCTCCAATTGAAAAGTGTGTGAATTATATCACAAATCAATTATAGTTATAGTGTTTTATTTGAGTAATTCTTTGGTAACCAAGAGATTAGATCACGAATTGTTCACAAACTGTTTGATATGAATCCAAAAAAGAGGACGAATACGTCATGCCTTCCACTCCTGGGTGTTATAAAACAGATATTTAATTGCTATTCAATGCATCTATTATTGATATTTTTTAATTAATTTTATTGTATCACTAGTCGGTCATTGATACGGATGTGCAGACATACCTGTGCCAGACGTGGCTCTGTGACCACATTTCCAACTCATATATCCGAATTTTTTTTTCTATACCCATACATATCGTCTGATAAACCCGTCGCTTAGTCGCTCGGAATTAAAGGGAATTGTCTTTAAGTTATCACAAAAATGATAACATTATCACAATTTTTGTCACATTTTTAAATTAATTGTCAAACTTCTGATGATTTCACGCGTTTTACATAAATTTTTACTCATTATATGTTTAAAATCCATTCAATGATTAAGATTTTAATTCAATTTAATAGTTATTTTATTCAAAACATTTTAATCACTTTATTTTCATTGAAATCAAAACAATTGTAATATTTTGAAGTCTCCTATCAATCATAAGGTTTTGATTAAGGCTTAAGTGTTTTGATTCTGAATTTAGATTGTATTTAAAGTCACTTCAATGTCAAGGTATATGAAATAATAAGAAACTATCCTTGATATCTTATTAAACGCTTGTAAACAAGTGATAGTTCTCACTAAAGTTTAATTAGTATTTATTTTCCATTAGTTTTAATAATCAAAATATTTTGTAAACTTTTCCTCTGTTATGTCTGTCGTCTGAAATCAGTGTTAATTACTATTAAATATTTGTGATTTTACACTGAATATATTAATATTTTAATTAGTCATCAGATAATTGTGAATATATTCTTAGGTTTTAATACATCAGAAATATAATGATAAATATTATTAGATATTTATTTATTATTATTTTTTAATTTGATATTTTTTGATGTTTTGATTGAATGCATGAATTAATTGCAAAAACCTTTTAATATATACAAAAATAAAAGTTAACTTATTTGGTGAAACACGTAAACCATTTTTCAAACTTGAAATCTAAATTTAAACTCATATTTTACATAATTGCTTTTATAATCCAGTCCAATCTGGTTTAGGAAGGGTGATATTTGATTTATTTTAATAAATGAAACTGGGGTGCTCAAACTAATAATTACTTTCTCTCTCTTTCCCCCCTTTTCCTTGGTGTCAGCCTTTCAATGTCAGTAAAGTTGAAAAAACTATTTCATTAATAATTAATTTACTTTTAATTAAAATATTTTTCACTTTTTAATTATGATTTTTTTTGTCGATTTGTAAAGCGTTAAATAAATTGTGAATTCAATTACAAAGTGAAGGATATTTTGATTTAAATATTTTATTATATTTCAAATCACTTGTTGTATAACTTATTGATAAAAAAACAAATGAATTGAATCTCTAATCAAAATAAATGTCACGAAAATCGTTGAAAATAAAACACGATTTGATTTCTATGACGAAATGTTTTATGAATATTACTGTGAATAAAATGTTTGACAAAAAACAAACGAAAATTTCAATTTTTATCTTAAAAATTGTTTATGTATTTGAAAAGACTAACAAAAGTAAGATTACACACACATTGACACATCATTTTGTAAGTTATTGATAACTTATTACAAAAAACTAGTTTTAATAACATATTTTGTATGAAAGGGGAAAAAGTGTTGACTATTATTGTAAAATATCATAATTTTTAATCACATATTATTGTGATTGAGATAACGATAAAATAATTTACAGTAATATTAATAGTATTTAAAACAAAACTTTCAATTACAGTGAATATCACAACAAATAAAAAGATTGGTGTTTGTAATTAAACTCACGTAGTTATCTAGGCAAATCAAATTGATCATATATGGGTACTTGTTTAAATTGATGTCTCAAGGTCCTCTTTTTAATAATCAGTAAAATTAAATAAAATATTTTGTAAATTCAATATTTTATAATAAATTTACTTAAAATACATTTCTATATACCAGTTCTGGTGCTGTTTCTAAAAATTGTTCAAGGTTGTGTGTTTGTTGAAATGTTGAGCCTAATCTGAAATTTTCTTTAATAAAGTTACGCTGTTTTAAAGGTTTGTTTATAAAGTGATAGAAAATTGTTTTTCAAAGTCTAAAAAAGTTTTGGAAAATATTTATTCATTTTCCACTCAAGTATTGATAAGTGTTTTCAAATATCACTACAAATGTATTGTTTAATAAGTATTTTATTGAACACTCATTTTAATTACTTGTAAAATTTGCTGATCCATTGCTGTAGCGCTTATTTATGTGCTCTGTGTGTGTGTCTATGTCAGTGACCATTCAGTTTTACCTGAGGTGTGGAAAATAGTCTACCTGTGCCTTCTCTCTCTCACACACTTACCAGTACACCGTAAACACCAGGCAAAACAGTTGTGCACATCTGTTCACAGGAAATGGTTTAAAGATTTGAATAGTTTTTAAACAAATTTTGTAAACATTTTCAACGAAAAAACTTTACATTTATTTCAATGTTTTAATTGTTTTAATCGATTGAATGATTAAATTATCGCTACTTTCCGTTGGAAGCGCTCTATTAAACTGATCGGGCAAAACCGAGTTGAACTGAAACAACCTTGAACCTTTAATGGTAAGTGTATCTCGCCTTATACTCAGGTCATTATCACTTGGTATGAGAAGGCTCTCACAAATTCCTTAATATAATTCACTGTAGGAGTGAATGAATTCAGTTTTTTATTTCAAATTTATTTTTTGCTTTAATTTAAAGTTTTTTGTGTTTGTATTGCATGAAAATTTGCTGAACAAAGCCTTTGCCCCCCTTTTCATACGGAATGCCAATCAAACACATTAATTAACATTTAATAAAAGTGTACCCCTTTTTAGCTGTTATTGAAGGTTTATTATCTATGAAAAAAGGGGCACTTTTTATAAGGTTTTTGTGTTAAATCATTTAACTCTAACCTCATTGTGCTGAACTACATGTGCTATTAATAAAGTTAATACTGGCAACCGTTGTTTTGAATAATACCCTTTGAGCACAGGTGGTATTACACAGAGTGTGTATTATTTGCTATTAAAATAACAATAAAATTTCAACGACTTCTCTATTAGACTCTAAAATACAGTAATTTTAGTTATTATTAGAGATATTTGAAAGCAATTGTTGAAGAATTGCAAAATACGTCTGAGAGAGAGAGAGAGAGAGAGAGAGAGAGCAATATTTAATCTTGTAACATTACAAATGATTATCAATATATACATTTACCCTCTTTGTTTCAATAACACTATAAAAAATCATAAATAGATTTATGAATTATTGAGTCGTTTCTAATGTCATAATTATTATGATTGCATACAAACTGTTCAATAATTTTAAGAGATTTTTGATTAGTATTTTCTCAATGCTGTCGAAACCTCTGTCTGAAGGGTTGAACATCTGATCTGAGCCTTGAAAAAACCAGTTCTTCAGTTGCCGTTCAAATACAGGGGTATCTCATGGGTTGGGGTCTATAAGTGTCTCTAACCCTCAAACTCTAAATCCTTAAGAAAATCAATAGAAAAATGTATAAGAATTTGAAAAGCATTTCACAAAGTGTTTGAAATTTATTAAAACAAATGCTAATTACTTTATGACAGCAGAGAAATGACCACCTGAGCGGTTGAAATAACCTTGTACAGGTATCAACATTGAAAACAATTGGCAATTATGCTATTTTAGGAAACATTTAATATTCAATTCAAACCCATTTACTAATCCAATAGAGAAAAGGTCTTAAATGCAAACAAATTTCAGTTTTATTGAGAAATGTGTTTAAAATTAAATTAATTAATAAATATTTGAATAAAATTATTAATATCTGAACAAAACTGTCGACTCTTTTATGACTAATAACGGAAAACATTGTTAAGATTACAAGCGATGCCTAAAAATAGTTTATGTGTTCAAACTTTTCCTAAAGAATTAATCCTCTTCTACAGTATTTGACCACGATAAGAAGTTAATAGCTGACCCAGGTATTATCTTTTTACTTTCTATTAATTCTTACCAGATATTAGAGGAACTGTTAGATTTAAAAGATGAAAATTAATACTTCTTTTGTTTAAATTAAAAAATTTAATGATATATTCATGTAATGAAAAATGCATTTAAAAAGTTTTTTGAACCGACACAACCACTACAACGACTGACTGTATAACAAGTTTTTGCGTTCAAAACCATAGTTAAAGTTGACTTAACTCTTATCAATCGCTTAATGCAATTGAGAGCCCAAACGCATGAAAATAGTTTATTTCAATAAAGTATTTCTTCTGCAGAGCAGAGGTTTTGTTCATAATATTCAACACAAAACAACTGATTCACTGATACACTGGTGGTTATGAGTCAGACCTTATGACTGGATGTTGTCGTGGCTTCAGAAGGCAATGAGTTTATCAAAAAGTTTTTGACACCAACTCTTCAGGTGAAGAGATATTTATATATTGAATACATTTGTTTTGGTTATTCTTGTGTTTTCTACTTTCATACGACTTTTGAAAACAGACCCTGAGTTTTGAATTGATTAATAATTGTAAACAACTATTAGTTAACTCTAAATGAACGACAAAGTTGTGTGAAAAAAGTCTTTACTCTAATAAAAGTAATAATAATCTGAAGTAAAAGAAAGTTTTATATTGTTTTTGACAACTAATCTGTGATAAGAGAGAAAAGCTGTTAATAAATAGTGTTATAAAATATATGTTTCAATATTTTGTAAGCAATGTTTCGTTTGATAGAGAATTGGCCGCAATTTAGGGCTACTATAGTCAACATAAACATGGATTTACATTCATTTGTCCGATCCATCAGAAGTAATAACAATAATAAGAGTACCACCAGTAGTGATACCAATAGGGAACGGGTCGCCCAATGCCATGCAGACCGACCCCCAAGACTCGACCGACTCCTTGAACAGGAATCGGTTAATTTGGAGGCGCAGGTGATGAACGCCTGGTCACCCGTCCACAAGAGTCCACACATTAATATACGTAATGAAGGCCTCTATGGAAAGCGTAGACCAGTGGCCAAATCCACTGACTGTATGAGAGGTCGTATCGGATATACTAATGGTTTACATGTCTGGACAATCAAATGGCCGGCCGATTGTCGCGGCACTCACGCTATGGTCGGTGTGGCCACTGAGAAGGCACCGCTCCATACGACCGGTCAGTAATGTGTACTTCAGTTGAAGTTTATATTAGTTTTCAATTATTTGTTTAGTTTTTTTTGATTCACTTTAACATTGATTTAAGTTTTGAATTAATATTTGACCCAATCTTTAGGCTATTGTTCATTAGTTGGCTCTAATGATGAGTCATGGGGTTGGGATCTGGTCCGCAACAAGTGCTACCATAACCAGACTGAGCACATATACCCCAGTTGGTTGACTGGCAATGAAATCTTTGACATTCCCGACGAACTGATGGTTGTGTTGGACATGGATTTGGGAACACTTGGATTCATTGTGGACCACATCTATCTGGGCGTCGCCTTCACTGGTCTTAAGGGCAAGAAGTTATACCCAATCATAAGCACCGTTTGGGGAAACGGCGAGATAGGCATCAAATATGAGTCAAGTCTGGAACCGAATCCACTTCTTCTGGTGGAGTGTTGTCGTCAAGTGATCCGGAATACAGTGGGAAAGGAGAGGATTAGTCGTATAAAAGAGGAATTGGTTTTGCCTAACAAATTGAAGAACTATTTAATTCAATAGCAGGCAGTCCTCCACTCAGACCTACCTGTCCTCTGTCTTCTCCATCATTACTATTATAAGAATCAGAAATTGTTTTTAAAGTGTTTTTTTAATTTATTATTATTATTACAAAAACATCAATCGATTTGTCATTTGATTTCATTTATGGTTTAATTTTTAAATGAATTTATATGTGATTTGTTTTTCCCCACCATTTTTCACCCCTCAGTTGAGTGGGGGTACTGATCTGGATGCTTTTATTTATTTATAATTCTCGCAACAGAATTCACTGAATATTTTATTTTTATTAAAACATAAATTGTTTTTAATTTTTATATTATATTTAGGAATCAATTGATAATAAATTTTCTCATTTTTAATGGTAAACAAGTTTTTAATCATTTATTTATGATTTCAGACTTAAAAGTCACACAAATTATTGACTTTTGTGATATGAGAGTGCATTAAATATGTACATCTACATCATGGATGACTTTTGAAATTGATCAAGATTAACTTGTTTTCTCATACAAATACAATTCTCAAACAAGTATTCAAAGAAATAAATAATAATTTTAAACTTTGATAGCTTTAATTGAATTGAATAGTAATGCATGTATTAAATATAAATAGCAATGACCTTGATTATATTTGTATCTTAAATAATCTAAATAAATATTTGTATAATCAATTAATTAATAATTGAGCAAGGGCAACTTAAATTCTGTTCACTCACGTTAGGGTGCATTCTTTAAGCGGCAAAATAAATGTTAACTATATTCTCAATCAATAGGTGTCAGGCCATTCACTAAGAAGAAATATCTGACGGGTGATTGTTGAAAATAATTTGTGTACGTAATTTATGGTCAGTTCATTTTATATGGCGTCGTATTGAAGCGGTGCCCGCATTGAGTCAGTTGTGTTGAAAGCGTCTAATCCTGTGATCGGTGTTGTGAGCGCTCTCAGCGCCTGTAGATGTTGAGCACTGGTGGCCGCACAGTCTGAATGACACACTCACCCAACCTATTGGGGCTGAGCTGACAAACGGTATGTCATATTTTTGTTTTTAATATTTTTGCTGTTAATTTAATTTAATTTTTATTTTAATTATATATATATTTAATTAACTTTTAAATATTGAATAACCGAATATTTAATTTACATTTTAATTAACATTTCTTAAATAAATATTTAATTTTATTGTACTTTCTCTATATATTTATTAATCAAATGTGTGTTGGGTTTGAAAAAAATGGTTTTTTGTATTTAACTCTGACTTCAAATCTCTGACCAAATATTCAGTGCTATTAAACTCAATGTCAAATCATTGAAAGTACGTCCACTCGCAGGCAGGGGGTGGAGGGGTTTGCCATTTAGATAAGGGCCTTATGATTATTATTAGCGGTGGGGGTCAGCGGCGCAGTTATACGTACTTTTTGAATGCGTTCCCAAATATAGACAAACATTGCAGACATTAATGACATTCAATACCTAACTATCGGTTTGTCTTTAAATGTAATCAATGTTTCCGTTAATTAATTATTGATTGTATGAAACAAATGCCTATTTTTTTGTCTAATTTTCCTTTTGATTGATTTTCTACCCTTAGTTTTCCGCCCCTTAAGAGACAAGATATGACAGAAGTTTAACCAATAATTGAATGACATTTCTTATATTTTTTTTTGTTGAGATAAAAAAAAGTCAATTTTAATGATTAAAACTGATTTTGGATTTGATGTGAAAAATAGGAGAAATGTTTCGCAAAAATGCTTTGAATTTATTGTATTTTTTACGCAATTATAGCATAAAATTGAAACCAATTTATCATTCAATTTATGTTTTTCTTTGATTTAGCTTTCATTTAACGCCCAAAAAGTGTTTTTCATGAATACCTCTCTCAGTTTTTGATTCACTCTTTTCTCTCATTGAAATGAAATGTTTATCTTTGAGTTCAAAACCATTTCCAAAATAATACATGAATTATATAATTGAGTGAAAAAATGGTTTTTCAATTGTTTTTGATAACAATTTTTTTGCATAATTTTTAACACATATTCGGATCATTGAAATCCATGTCAAGGACTGAGTGCCTGAGTTTGTGGGCATAAAAGCATAGCATAAAAACTTTGTACACTTTTTTCAGTACTTGTGTTCAATAGTATTGTAAAACAATATCTTTTGAATCACTCTTTGAAACAACTCTTTAAACAAAACCTACGATTAGTTTTGAGTTTAGTTTTAGTTTTGATTTTATTTTTCATTACTTTATTGATCACTGAATTGAGGTTTGAGTCAAGAATTTGAAGAATTTTTAAACAATTTTATTATTTTTTGCGAAAATTCTTAATATTTTTGGTTTAAAAAAGTGAAATATTTTTATTCAAACAAAGACTTGAAATTCAAAAAACATTTTTCACTTTAAACTTATTTTTTATACAATATTTTGCATCAATTCTCGTCACAAAGAGATGAGAAGTGAGTGACTTGTTATTAGAGGTCATCCCCAGTGTTAGTGGGTTTTCCCCTTTATATTATAGACCACTTTTGCATAATAAGCCACCTGTGCTCACATACAGTGCCTAATATTCTTGTGCTGACAATATTTATACCAATCGATAGTTCAATGAATTTTTAATTGTCTTATTGTCAGTGGTATTGATGTGTTTGATGGGAAGATGTCTGTCCTCTTGCAGTGCCAGCACTTGGCATGTCATTCATCACTGCATGTAATATCAGTAACATCTATAATAGCTGTAGATCGCACTTGAAATCTACACTCAGCCTAACTATACGACTGTAATACCAGGCCTGAAGTGTCGCAAAGCGTGTTTGCACTCAATATGAATGAGTCATTCATTGATTGCATTTAAAGGTCTTATTAATGAATAAAAATCTATTAATTGTTTAAAAGTATTAATCATTGAATCGATTGCGGAATTTATACCCCTTTTTATCACTGCTTATAATCAGGTGTCAAACAAATGGGTAATGGATTTAGTTTTGGTGTAATTATGCGCTCATTTAACGGCGTTTAAGCAAAGGATAAATTGGTTTAATTAGATACTGATTATGCAATGGATAGGGCCTTATCTCAGGTGCACTTCCAGTATAGTTAGCTAATACTCATCCCTCTCTCTCCCTCTCACTGTCAGCTGATCTGTCAGATTGTGTGCCTGTCCTCCCGCCTCTGCGATCTGCCTGTGCGAGCACTGGCTTCTCCCACAACAAAGTCATATTTACCTAAAGTATATGACCCCTCGGATAGGGTTAGCAATGTGTGGCGCAAAGCATGCGATCGTGTGCTCACAAGTCATTCCACTGTCAATAAGTGGTCACGTCTTATATGAATGAGGCCTCAGAGAGAAATCGATGTATTTTTTTTGCGCTCAATATTTGCGAGCGATTTGTGTTTAAAAGCACTTCTTTTGGGTTTAATAAACGATTCAAACGTTTCTTACGAAACATAAAACAAATATTTATTTACATTTCACTTAAAATTAGTTAACAATTGAATCAATGCTTTGTTTTTCAGTTAATAATTATGTTTTTTGTATTGTTTTATATTAAAAGTGATTTTGTTTTTCAATTAATTGTTTAATTAATTAAAAGTTGTTTTTTTGTTATCAAAAAACTATTGATATTTTGCTTTGTTTTCATTTTTAACCTAAAAATGTGTCAAATGTTCAGTGATTTTGAGATTTTTATCAATTTTTGAAACAATTTTTGATGAAATGTAAAGTATTTTTTGATTTGTTTTTGTGTTTTCTGTCACTTGTTTTGGTCTCTCATGTGTTGTAATGTTTTGCTAACGTTTTGACCCCTTATTTCACTTTTCCTTATATTAAGGGTTTATTTGTTTATTTAATTTATTGATTGGTTTTTAGATTGGATTTAGTTTTCATTGATTTTAGTTTTAATTGTATTTAAAGTTTTGATACGTTTTTCTCATTTCATATTAATGTTTGCCTTTTTCTCGCCCTCTGTTTATAGCCTCCAAAAAAGGGACAGCAGATAACGACTGGCCACTAATGGGGCGAAAACTACTGTCCGAGTCTTCAGTTGGCTTTTAATTCATTTGTTTTTTCAATGTTTTAGTGATTTTTTTTGTTTTTGTTTTTTCAACCGTTTTATTGGATTTTGTTTTTATTTACACAAAAACAGTGCAAAAAACGCATCAAAAATGTATCGATAAATGAATTTAAGGTTTGAATTAAGATTTGAAATCATTTTTTGCTGTTTTAACCCCTGTTTTAGATTTTTGTTGTCTTTTCTATCAATTAATGAGTTTTTAAACCCTTTTTTGTGTTTTGTTTTAATGTCTGAAAAGTTTTTCATTCATTTTATAAGCGATTAATAATTAATTGAATTTAAAATCTCCTCAAAACAGATGACAACCCAATAGTTAGCACTAATAAGTCAACCGAAAGGCCAGTCATAACATCAGTGCCTTTTGTCGCTTCACTTCAATCCCCAGTTCTCACTGTTGGCCTCTGACCTCTGCTTTGTGGCCGAGCAAGTGGTCATTCATTAGCATTGAGTGGTATTTGAAGATTGGATGAGAGAAACGGGTTTAGACATGAAGTTAACTCATCAGCGAATGACCAGTCGTTACAACAATACTCCCGAATCTCTGACCGATTGGCTCGAAGAACAGCTCGAGTGCAGAGGTATTGACGCCGTCGTCTACGCCCGGTATATACTAAGCCTTTTACAAGAGAATGACAGCGATTCCGACGACGACAATACCAGTGCCAACAGTACTGCAGACGCCAATCGATTCCGGAAGCAGTCGTATATGGGTTTGGGTTTAGTTAATGAGAATATAAAACCCATGAAAACGACTAATAAATGGAAACACAAACGATATCTCAATAATAATACTACTGTCGGAGGGGATGACCAGCCGTGCGATTGTTGGACACATTCGGGGTATTGTACGCACAGTGCTATGAATAGCGATGAAGAGCGGAGGCTTGCAGTCGTCCAGTGCTTGAAATCTGCTTCAGAACAGGTATTAAACGATTTTTAAACTAAATTTAAGTCCAATTCTAATATTTGTTTGTCTTTTGGGACAGGAGTTCGGAATCGAGTCATTCGTTGACGAACTTTGCGCTAAACTAAAGGGCATTAAACTTCTGTCAGAAACAAATGACTTGAGTTTTGAGTCCAAAGCAGACGTCGCTAACAATAATGGCGTCAAAGTGTCGGCGAAGGAACAGGCGATGAAATATTATGCGGCCTTTCCTGCGCTCGACCACAATAGCAATGAAGGCAAAGCTGTTCTCAAAGCAATTCCTAGTGTTGGCACCGGAGTTAAAGTGTCTAAAGTTAAGGATAAGACTCAATGGAACGGACAGAAGATCATTGAGTTTATTACTGGTGTTAACGGAGCGGATGGTCTGGCAGTCAACGGCACTCCTCAGCCAACCCTATCTCAGACTAACGGCTGTCCCGAAACTGAAGGCAAACAATTGGCGAAGACTTTAGGCTTAGAATTGATCGCCAAAAGCGTTGGAAACAAACAAATGACAGGAAATGGCGATAAAAAGTTGATTTACTGTCGCGATATTGAGAGCAAAGTAATGCAGAGCAGTGACAGCACCGGCACATCTCTAGTCGTTGATTGTAATGTTGAAGATAACGATAAGTTCGAGCGTTTGGTCAATAAGTTCAACAGTAATATAGCGTCGATTTGGTCTAAGACTGGAACCGAAACCTCTTCAGCAAAGAATGACAACATCTGGAGCTTTGACTCATCCTTTTCCTCCAACCAGTCGTCGGCCACTCCCAGTCCTAAACCAAATGCAATAGACTTCTGGTCGTCAATGAATATATCGGAGATCAATGAATGCCTGACCGGTAAGAGATCGACAGCAGTTGTCGACCAATTGTTGTCAATACCTGAGTTCAGTTGGGAATCCAATCTTCTGAAGTCGATTAACGCCTTCCCCGACGACGGCTTCATCGATGACAACAATGATCTGCTGGAAGACGAAGGCATTTGGTCTGCGAATGGTTTGGACAAGAGTTGTGTCGAAACTAATGGCATAACTCTTCAAAACCACCAAAAGAACAGTCCATTCATTGAATTCAATTCAAACCAATCCAACACTAAGTCCTGGGAAAAGGAAACTACTCTCGAGTTGTATAAACTTCTGGCGATGGCATCACTTCTGAAACCTAAACACCCGTTGAGTCCATCCAGTGATGAGAATCTGTTGACTTCACCGAAAACCCATTTCCAACCCATAAGACATGATTTGTTCGATGAGTCGGACGAGGGATCGGTTGCCGACAACAGTGAGCATGAGGTGAACAAACTTGTCATCTGTTCGGAGAAGTGTCCAAATAATGGCGACAACAAACTCAATGACAATGAATTAGCCATTGATTTGAGACCCGTTTCCACTTCTTTCGGCGAATTGGCCTCAATTATGGGTCCTTTCAATGACTTAGACGTCAATCAAAATGAATTCAATAGTTGTTTGACATTTAGTGACGAAATTGAGTTTAAGAGTGATCTAAGAGACAGTGAAATGAGGTATGGATTGGGTTATCGTTTGTTCCCTTCTTTTACTTATAATAAACTCTTTTTGCACTCAATTTTAGCGACAAATCGACGAACACTGAAACCGAGTCACAGATTGAAGTGAAGACAAAATTGGATCCAATAATTGAGACATCGATGGAAAGTGAACCCGAATATCAAGACCTCTTTCATATGATTAACGAAGTCCTCCGCAACGGTATATCAGAAGACGAACCACTTCTTAATGGCTGTTCCTCTTTGAGCGCTTTGGAGGACTGGTATGACTCGGATTTTGGTGAGAGTAGCGCCGATATACAGCCGGTGCGCAGTCGGGAGAAGCGGTTGTCCTGGAATTGCTATTGGGATACGTATGACATCACTTCAGTGGAGAAGAGTTTTGCCAATAAAAGTCATTTCGATATCGAATCGAATCAATTGAATGAAGATATTTGTGGCGAAGATATGCCAAACAGTTATCCCTTGAGTCAAGAGCTGTCCGATAATCCCAACGACACTTCCGACGATGTCTTCGCCGAAGAACTGTATTTTAGAGACAATTGCAGTCATATTAATGGCTCTCTCGAGGAATGCCGTGAATATGAAGAAGTGTTCGACGAATTCGGTTTACAAGAAGAGACTGACTTTGATTTCGAGCAATTGAGTGGCGTTTACGGCGACAGTCAGTCCACAGATGTCTCTGAGTATGAGATCGCACAGGAGATGATTGGCGAGGATTTGCCCCAATTTGGTCGTCCGTTCCGTTTGCAGCTTAAGCCCCGAACTAATGGTTTGTGTAATCAATTGTTTTCTTCTGAATCAGTGGTTTAACTGAATATCCATTTCCCTAACCATAGCTCCAAAGCGTAACCGAAAGCCCTGTTCTTTCTTCGTTGAGGGAAATTGCAAACGAAGTGATTGCAAGTATTCCCATGACATTGGATCGATTACCTGCAAGTACTGGGAGGAAGGGTTCTGTTTCAAAGCAGATTTGTGTCCATTCCTTCACTCGTACGTCGAGTGAGTAATCAATTGCTTTGTTTAGCATTTCAAGTGCTCTAATGAATTGTGTTTTGCATTTTAGTGGCGATATTGTGGTGAAAACAAAGCCTAAGCCGACACTGAAGTCAAAGAAGTTATACACAATTGAATCCGAGTCAGACTTCCCGTCGCTTTCATTACATCCCAACTCCGAAGAGAGCACTCCTATCCCTCCCGCCGGAGAGGAGATGGATGTGAAACAGCTTAAGAAGCACTTCTTCGACTTCCGGACCAAATCGGTGGCCGACGGACACCAGTGTAGTGCCAGTGTGTCCAACGCTAAGCTGCCGATCGCTGTCTTCATGAAGAAAAAGGTTAAGAAAAGGAAAGACAGAAATTTGCAATAAATTTGTTATTCATTTCATTTGACGCTAAAATAATCACAATTTTTATGTTTCATAAAAACATTTGGTTTTGTTTTGTGTTTAAAAAACTTGAAAATTGTGTCAAAATTTTGTCGAAAATTGTTTTTTCAATTGTTTTTTCACTCTTTTCGGTGAAATATAATTGAGTTTTGATTTGTGTTTCACTTTTCAGGAGAAGAGAAATATTTATCACAAGAATTGATGAGAAATTCATTTTTGGTAATCATTTACTCATTTGAAAGGATTTTAATGTTTTGAATGTTAGGAAACACTGTTTTCTTAAGGATTGAAGTGATTCTCTCTCTTCTGATCAGTGAAATGCTTGTCATATGTTTTTATGTCTCTGTCCTTTAGTGCGGTGGACACACGACTGAGCACTAAATTGTGATTTGATTTTAATGTCATTTAAATTGTTTATTGAATGAGAAAATAGTATTTTATTGAAAAAATTGATTGAATTTTAGATAATATTTATGTTTTTATGATTTTATTAACGAATAGAAAGTGAGTTTGAATTTCAAAACAAAAAGTTTATATTATTTTTAACTTTTGTTTTGAAATCAAATGTTATTTTTATTTAAAGTTCTTATAACTGAAGAGATGTTTCAATATTTTAGACCGAGTTTACATTAAAATCTCAATTTTTGATTGTTTTTTTTCAAAACCAGTTTTTACTCTTAGTTTTAATTGCAATTATGTTTCAAAATTCAATACATATTTAATCGCATCTCTTATTAATCAATCGTTAGTTCAGTAGATATTCTCAAAATTCAATTGAAAAACAGTGAAAAAAATACAAAAAAAATGATAACAAATATAACAACCAATTGATTCACTTCTAGTCATATCATCACATCTTATATATAATATGTTTTAGTGTTTCGCATATTATATACGCATTTCATTGTTTCACTCATTGCTTTTGATCATTGAATTGACGGCGAAAGCACTTGTATTTCATCTGAAAATTAAAAATGAATACAAAAAATACATTTTTAATCACAAAAACACAAACATTTTATTCACATTTTCATTGAATATATGTTTCAATAGTTGAGACAATTAATGAAGATTTTTGAGTTAACTCTTGATTCATAAACACATCTACTTATCGATCAAACAAAACATTATATGAAAAAAAAGATTTGAAAAAAATGTTTTCCCTTTGAAACTAATTTTTGAATATTTTTGGTGTCTTAAGTGAAAACACTTCAAAAAAATGTATAAAACAATCAAAAATTCATTTTATTTTGTGATTAGAAGTAAATCATGTCTTAAATTGAAGATTAGGTTTAAATTTATGTTAAAATTTTAGTTTAAATTTATGTCAAAATCAATATTAATTACACTAAAAAAAAGTATAAAATATATTTTTGCGGATCTATTCTTGTGACTGAAGAGACGGGACATTTAGTATGCGTTGATATGAATAGATATTATTGCAAAAACATTAATGTTTTTTCATTTCATCTAAAGTTTTTGATTTTTTTCCTGATCCGTTTCACTCGAAAATCAGTTTTGAGTTTTGAGTTTTGAACTGTTTTTCCAAAAATGTTATTAATCTTTAAGATTATTGCAGAAAAATGATATGTTTTTGAAACAAATTAATGAAAACAACAAATAAACTGTGATTTGAATATTAAATTGATTTATAGATGGGTTGAAAATTGTTGACAAAGGTTTGATGAGATCAATGAAAGGGGTTTTGTTTTTCCAATGAATACCTGTTTTAATATTAATAGTGATTGAATTAATTATCGATTGAATTGTTGATAGTTTTCAACCCATTGTTTCCGTACCTTTCAGATTGAAGTTAAGTTAATTTAACCCCTGATTTGATTTTGAATTTCCTCTGATAATAAAGTTTGAGTCAAATATTCAATTATAAAATAGTTTTTATGCAAAAAACAAACAAAAAAATTGTTAAAACATTTGTCCTAAACATACAAATAATGTTATAATAACTGAAACATCTGTTAATCAGAAGTAATGATTGTTTTAATGATGAAAACATTTGAACTTTTGTGTGGAAAGTGCTGTTTAATTGAAATATCATTGCTTAAAATACTTGATATGAATATTCCAACACTAATAACACTATTAATAATAATTAGTCTATACTTGACGTCTATATATAATAATAATAATGTAATTGAAAACTGAAATAATGTTTTAATATCTAATAATTTGAGACAAATATTGTAATTCAATGTCTATTTAAGTTGTGTTTCAATTGATTGAATGATAAAAATTCTGAAAACATCTGAAAAAATAACTAAAAATATGAATAAATATCAAAAGAATTTTTGAACAACTGAGCAATGCATTGATTTTATTGATATAAAGTACCCTTTCTATTGGCGAAACCCTTGAAATCTCTTTTTCTAGTGATTTGGTGTTTATTTCCAAGAAATTAATCATTTTTTCATACAATAAGTGATTTATGTTTTTATAGTCTTTGTTATCAATACTGAGTTCATCGGATGCTTTCAATCACTGATTAGTTTTGTTTTATTTGTGTTTAGTTTTTCATTATTTAATAGTTTTGTTGTATTTCTCTATTAAACCTAAAAATAAGCTCAAAATTGAGTTATTATTTGCAAAGACTTTTGACTTCAGTTTTAGTGAAGGGATGTTTGAATGGCAAATGTTTTTTATATATGCAAACAAACACTGAAGTGAATTGTGTGTTAAATTACGATTACAGCGACGATGGCTACTATCAGTGCTTGCTTTCATAGCACCCGAGTCTATATATTGCAGATATAAGTCGTACGGGAAGTGAAACACAAACTGTTTATCAGATTTTGTTTCGTTTCTCATGTTTTTTGACATCAAATGAGACAAACAAAGAGTGAAAATGAGTTTTGATAACTATTTTTGATTAAAGTTTTGAATAATTGAAGTGTTTTTGTGTCCAAACTATGGACTCGTTTCCCGAACTCAAGAACTTTTATATGAATGAAATGAATAGTGATATAACACTAGTAGTGGACGGACACCGACTGCCGGCGCATAAGTTTGTACTGTCGGCGAAGAGCACTGTATTTAATGCTATGCTATTCGGGAATCTAATGGAAGCGACGGCCAGAGAGGTAGTGATCAAAGAGGCGCCAATCGATGCCTTCAAAGTTCTCCTAAAATATATCTATTCCGAAGAGTTTTGTTTAGACAATGAAAAAGACTTTGCAATGGCTATAGAAGTGTTCAAATTAGGGCATCGGTTCCAACTGCACCGTCTGGTCCACACCATTGAGCAGTCAATCATCAAAATGCTTAAAAAGCATAATTACCTTCGCGTTTGTGACACACTTAGCATGTCTTACGACGACTTCCTCTCCCGGCGTCGCTTCGACACATCACTACTGGTGGTGATTGAGAACATAGCACTGGTCTATGAGTTCGCACTGTTGTATGAATTGCAAGAACTGATCAATTCTTGCCATCGATTTATAGCCAAGAATTCAAAACTGATTATCAAAAAGAAGTCATTCTTTAGTAAATCGTTTGATATTATGGAAGCGATTCTCGCAGTTATGAACGCAAACCAAACACTCATTATCTATGCCCTGCAAAAGATCCGGGACTCTAACCCGGCCTCAGATTTGCGACAATTTGAAAGATTGGTTGACTTTGAGTTGTGTTCCGTCGATGACATCAATAGTCTCAGAAATATCAATATGTTTTCAAACGACAGACTCTTTGAAGTGTTGATCAATAAATACAAATCACTTCAAACAGAAAATTCAAAACTTCTTAAAGAGAAAAGGGTTTAAACGGAAAGTGAGTGAGAAATGTAAAACACTTTTTTCAGTTTCAGTGAGATTTCCTTGTATTTAGAAATTCAGATCAAATAAAATCGGTTTGAATTGTGTTTTCAAACGACAAATGGTTTGAACTATTTGTTACAGAATTTGTGATAATTTTAACAAATGTTAAACAATTTAAACAAAATATTGATTCAAAACTTGAATAAAATTTTTGTAAACTTAAACAAAGGATTAGATTTTGTGTCAATTGTATTGAAAGTCTAAAACAGATCTATAGTTCCGCTGATTATCTCTTCGTCTGTAGAATAAGATATACGCATAACGTGTCACCAAAACCTCTTCAGACATACCTTCCACTCGATTGTCGTCAAAACAATACCAATCTATGGATTAGATTCAGTACTAATTAGAAAAGAGTCGGCAAAAAGTCAATAAACAGCCGAACCCTTGGAATTGTGACTATTTCTGGCATAAGTAGTGTAATGGCCAGCACTGACACCTCCGTAGTGGTTGACAACAGCGTACAGATCGTAAAGAGTACTGCAATTGTTTTCAATTGATTTTGAACCACAATATGGTCTCAGATCTAAGCCATTGATAGGAAAGCCAACAAAAGAGGATATCTTTTCGGCGCACAAGTGGTTATCGAAATAAAATCGCTTCAATTGAATGATCAAAATGTTTGGTAATCGCCATAA
>JAQGAT010000336.1:0-37090 GCA_034687845.1 Pantelozetes paolii
AGATTTATAATATACAACACTATAGTGATTCTATGGGAAATTTTATAATATACAACACTATAGTGATTCTATGGGAAGATTTATAATATACAACACTATAGTGATTCTATGGGAAGATTTATAATATACAACACTATAGTGATTCTATGGGAAATTTTATAATATACAACACTATAGTGATTCTATGGGAAATTTTATAATATACAACACTATAGTCATTCTATGGGAAATTTTATAATATACAACACTATAGTGATTCTATGGGAAGGTTTATAATATACAACACTATAGTCATTCTATGGGAAGATTTAGTCTAATGAAGTAGTTAGTTTAAAATAAAAATCACTAATCCAATGCAACTGTAATTCATAATATTCCAGTGATTAATCCGAGGATTAACCTCAATGATTCCTAAAATAAAAAGCCACTAATCCGGGAAATACTTCAACTGATGCAAGACGGGTAGATATCCCGTTTGCAATTCCGTAACCCACGCTGCCCACATCCACCTTGTTTAAATGATATAAAAATAACAAATTTATAATTAAAATATTTCATGATTTCTCAAATTCAGAGCTATTTATATCAACACTGCATTCATTAATCCTAACCAAAGTGTTCAACAAAAAAGGTGTTAAACAATAATAGAAACCCTTTTGTAGTTGTTTTCATCAAAAGTGATAGTAATTCAGGGCTTTTACATCAATGTAACTAAATGTGTGTTATTTGCGATCAAATGATATCCAAAAATCTAAGGATTAATTAATTAACTGTTACTCCAATTGTTATAATCTGACAAAATGTACATTAAATCAAATCAGGGGTTTATATATTGAATAATATATAACAGTTATTAGGGGTTTGTATAGCATAAACACCTTTTCTATAAACAAATGGATTTGAAATAAACAAAATATTTTATCAATATTTTGAAAATTATTTCAATTTTTAAAAACATGAAGAAATCCGATAAAAACACCGCAAATCAACCACAACTGAGTAAATATTTCGCAACAGGGTAAAATCAATTTCCAACATAATATTTGATTTGGAAATTATTTTCCAAATGTCTTAATTAAAATCATTTTCAACGATACTTTAACTCAATGTATGAAATAGTACTAAAATATCTAAATAAACCCTAAGGGGCTAAAAGTTCGAAAAAGGATAAAATCAAATAGCAATTACCAAGGTTATTAATAAGATCTTAAACAAAATGAGAATTTGCTTTAATTAAGTTACAGTATATTCAGAGCCCATCCAAGGGTTGTGTAATATTGGACTATAATTACACTCTTAATGATTAAATGTTTTAAAATGTATGAAAAAACGGCAAAATTGCGAAATTGAGAGAAAGTATTGAATCCAAAGCTAATGTTATTCACATTTACTTTGAATAATAAAACAATAAGTTTGTTGAACCACAAAAAGTAAATTTCATTTAACGGATCATTAATTCTTAAAAATATTGAATGACTTTTAAAATAATTGATTGAAAACTTTGTTTAAATATATTTTAACGTTTACTTCAATTTGTTTTTCACTCAAACTCTGTATTGAATTTCAAATGATTTATTAATTTTCTATAATTTTCTGAACGATATTATATGAAATGACATTTTATGTAATTATAAGTAATATCTGATTGAATCAAAATTGATCAAGGTTAACACTAACCACAGAGCTGTACGCTTTCGTCGTAACCGTTTGGACAGTCAGATATGCCATCGCACTGGGAATTGGGATGAAAGCAGACATCACTGGCATTATCGCATTTAATCACATTTGTCTCATAACATAAAGTTTTAACAATAAAATCCTTTGTTTTATCCAAATCTGAATTCCAGTCCCCATTGATTTTCACTTCAGATTTCACTGCAATTTAAAAATATATTTACATTTAAATCAATTCAAGGAATCATTAGAAATAATAAAATTAATATTACACTGGACATTGTAAGGAGTAGATTAGATACAACGATAAAAATAACTATTCAGGGTTTGTGCGAAATTAAATAAAAAAAATCTTTAATATAAAAACAAAATAAAAGTGGGATTTGAAAACGTTTACACAAAACACAAGTAAATTATTTATTAAACAAAACATTTATATTACTTTGATTTACATGTCTTTGCAAATGATTAATAAAATTATTAAAACTTTGAAAAATTAAGTTATCTTTACATAAGAAGAGATATATTATTAAAAGCAAATTGTTTTGGAGAAAAAAGTATAAAAGTTTGTTTGCATTTCATTAAACAAATTGATTAAAAGTTTTTCCTATAGTAAAATCAATTCATTATTTTTTTTTGTTCATTAAAACATTTAAACAAAACTTTTGTTATACTTTTGACAAACACTATACTGTACTGTACAGGTATAATTTATTACAAGTTATGAATATCATGTTGTCTTTTGTCTTATTTATATTTTTGATAACCTGATGGGTACAGGGATTTGATATTTTACAAGAAATTCATGTAAAATATTGAATAAAGTTTACAATTTTATTGATATTAAACCCCTTTTGGGAATAAATTGAAAGATTCAATAAATAAAATGCAATTTTTCTTAAGTCTGACCAATATTTTCAACGTTATCTCATCTATTGACCTAAAGTCTGGACACTTCACTAATGTCTGCAAATATTACAAAAAATAATGAAAAAAAGTTAAATTAATATTTATTTATCTGTTTATGGATTTATGGATACTTTGCTACCAATTCAGGCGATATTAACAGATTTGAGCAAAACTTAAATTCAGACTATTTTTGAAGCAAATATTGAATATTAATAAAAAAGGCCTAAAATTGGTATAAAATAAATACCTTTGAACTCTTTTTTGAAAAAATTATAGCCATTACAGACAATACAGACATAAATATGTTTTTGCAATCGATTTATTGAAAAAATACTTTTATTTATAACAAAGGCATTGGATATGAAAACCGATAAATAGTTTTCACTGAAAATGAGATATTTTTTGAAAATTATTTTTTACTCAATATTTTGATCGAAAGGGTTATAAAAAATTAAATGACAATTAATTTGTTTGTGAAAATAGGGGGAAAATAGCTGTTGACATATACTTTAAGCTAAAAATCACTGCAAAAAAGGATTAATTTTGAAAATCGTGAACATTAGTGAAGCGATCACTGATTTATTGACCAATTTTGTTGTCTTTTTGTATAGATTTGTATCGTTTTGTGAAAACACATAAACATATATATCATTAGAGAGTAAATCATAGAAGTATTTGACAAAACAAATAGACTTTGAGTCAAAGAGACCTACAATTGATTGGACACACGTTTGACCAAAATATAATTGCAAATAATAAGAAATAAATGATTTCAACAATGAATGTATTGTTTTAGTACTGAAAGCATAGTTTAGGTTAAGTTTTATTGAGATTTTCATAACTGTTTTGTAAGAAAAGGTCATTTCAGGGGGAAAAACAACTTTTATGTCATAAGTTGTTTAATATATGAAAATTTAAACAACATTTCATTAAATCTAAATAACACTGAAACACATGAAAAGTTTAATTAATTTAAGATTTCATTATAAATTAAAATCCATTTAATTATTGCTAAAACATGAAAAAGATATTTAAATTTAATGAACTTTTGATTAGATTAATGAAAATCAAACATAACTTTAGAGAAAATTAAGTGATTTTAGACTTAATTTAATTAAATTCAAAATATTTTGTGAATTATTTCAGTCTTTGAATAAACAAGAATATAAAGTCAGGAAAAATGATTACCTGTTTCTGTGTTGACACAGGAAAGCACCAGTAGTTTGAGAATAGAGCCAATTATAGCCAAATTAGTTGCCAATGAATAATTGGCTCTGAATTTAAATACAATCTTTGATTTCATTTGTTGGTCAGTGTCTGAAGTAATCCATAATGTCTTTCAATGTCCTAAAAAACAAATACAATATTCAGGTATAGGAGCCGCTCATCAAAGTTTCGCAAAGTGTTGGCACAGGGTATGAGATCTCAGCAGAGACTTGTCTTCGAGTACTGACTAACTTTGCAACTATGCCTTCATAGCACTGGATGCACATGTCTGTCCCCTTCCTATCTATACATGCGCTACAAAATTGATGCTTTATTTCACTACAAATACAGTAAGTCTTATGCGATTCCCGACCAACAGATGCTTCAAATAATTGGATAAATGAATGAAATTTGGTATAAATTCTGTCCTTTTATAACAAAGGATTGAAATAATAGTGATTTTGTGACAAAAACAGTCAATTCTTTCAGTTTTCAAACGATCTTAGAGTTGAAGTCAATTCTGGAATCATTAAGTATTTTTTCATAATATATATAAAACTAAAAGATGTGTTTGAGATCAGGAAATGGTTTATAATCAGGATCTTATAATCATGATTCGGATTATTGTGGGCTTTACTATTTGATCTAGTTGCTTGTATTTTGATATATAATATGATATACTGTCTTTTATCCAACTTTAATTAGAAATTATAAGATGATTGTCTCTGATGTCAGTATTTGTATCAAATACTAATGCATTAAACTAATAAAAATAGATCTAGTAAAAAATGATCAAGTAAAATTCAGTAAAAAATTCAAGAATATATTTAATAACAAATATTCTATCTTAATTCAAATTTATTTATAAATATTTAAAAATATAAATATACAGGTACAGATTTATATTCTTATTTAATATTAGATTACTGATTAAAATCTATTGAAAAATTGTCTGAAATTGTTTGAAATTAAGTTAAATATGTGAAACTATTATTTTTAAATAATGAATCTAGGTCATTCTAGTTTATGCCTTATCTTAATGTATTAACTATTATCAAATAAATTTTAAATCTTGGATACTAGCACATAGTCTAATAAATAAATTGTATTATGGTCATTTATAAGTCATACCAAACACTTGTAAATGTGTATTAGTTTTAATATAATATTTTGTTTATCCAATAAAACAAAACAAAAACACTATTAAATGAAAGGAGCAGCATCAATTACTTCGTTGATTAATTGTGACAGTGTTAATTGATAAGAAGTATTTTTGAGTAAAGTATTATAATATTAAAATTAGGTATGCTAGTATATTTACTAAAACACATTAAAGTATCTATTTTATTAAAAATACATTTTAAAAGTTGGTTGATCAATTACTGCTTTTTAAATCTGTCTCATATATAAAGAGTCTTAGAATAGACTAAGGATTCTGATGTTAATCCTTTATATATCCTTTAGTGATCAGCAATTATTGTACCCTCAATGTTTATCAATATGTTTAAGAAGGGACTTTGAAAAATTACGCCCCTTATAGGAAACCCTGTAAAATGTCAATTAGGACAAATTTTGCCCCTGGCAACAACTTTACTATATTTTTTTGAATATAGTTTTAAAAAATGGTTTATTATTTTATAAACAAAACATATTTACCACAAAAAGAATTCGAGTTCTGTTCCTCAGATTAATTTAAGGATTGGGTCTTAATTTAAGACCAAATCCTTCATTGAATTAACTTTTTAACACATATTGAGTGGAAATGCATTTTCATTGAATATATTTTGTCGGTTTTAAAGGTTTAAAGATTTAAAAGACTCAGAAATGTTGTCTAATATTCTCTAAGTCCAGACACGTGTAAACCTAGATCAGGGGTACAGAGAGACTAATGGACAGACAAACCAGTAATGGGTTAAGGATTGTGAATTTATTTTTAAAATGTTTATTGACTTTAAATTATTGATAATTAATCATTGATTTTTAAAAATAACAACAATAAAGGGGCCAAAATCAATCTTGTTGTATATATACCTGGGATAACCTATTCTCGAATAAACATCCCTGAATAAGCATAGATGAAAAACATTTTATTATATAAACGATCAGGATATTACTGAAAAGAAAATAATTTAATATCATATTACTGAATGAAACGATCATTTAGTGCCTGATTTTGAAGCATTGATATGAAAAGACATTCATTACTAACCTCTCATTAAAATCAATGATTTATTTATTAATCGTATTTTACAAATGAAAACAATATATATATTTTAAAACTATTCCCAATAATGTCTATAAACCCCCTGTTATTGATGTTTATTATACATTATTTGCATAATTATCTGAATTCAAGTCAAACACGAATGACTACTGTTTTAATGTCTTTTCTGATACAAAAAGTAATATATTTTTGGCTTTAATTTGATTCAAATCATGCAATGAATTCAAAACACATATAAAAAACATTTGAATCTTTTAGTTAATAATGAATTCCACTAATGGTCTAAATGAGTGAAAAGTAAATGAGACTTCAGTTTAAATAAATTAATATTTATTGAGAAATTGAAAAACAAATCAAAATTTGAAATTATTTTTAGAAATTTCATTCAAAACACAATATATTTACAAAAATTCCAATCCTTTATTCAAAACAGGTTTTCTGTAAATTAAGACTTAATTACATTCACAGACAGACCGTAATCGCTGTTCAATTAGTGATCAAATAATTGGGTGTTTCAGACAAAACTAATTAAAGTTATCGTTAAGAAACGAAAAATAAGGAAAAACTCAATAACACTGTGAATCAAATCATAAGATGTTTACTTCTGTTCATTCAATAAATCAAACAATAGTTAAAATATGGGTTTATGTTGTGTAGGAAGTCGTCTATTATAACAATTTATATATATTTGCATTAATATAAAAGTCTATTATTAAGACTAATTAAAACTTTTCAAAGTCTATGTAAATGATCTGGTACAGTATGTACAACAATTCAACTTCTGTAGAAAGCTTTGAATCAATATTTGGTGATTTTAGACAAACACATATGACATGAAAATAGACTATCAATTTGTATTACTGATGAAAGTGAGGACAAATCAAAGTTCAAACACGTGTTGAAATTAAATTTAGATTTAAATGTAAAACTCCTTTAAAAACATTGAAAATATTTTATATGAAAATCTGATAAAAAGTGAACAAATCTTCGCCGAAAAAAGACTTCATTCAAAAAATTATAGTTTTTGTTTAATTTCACTCATAATATGCGTAAAAGTATTTACACATTGTTTTGAAATGTTTTCAATTGATTTAATATTTTCTTTCATTTATTGAAATCATTTCAAATGAATTGCATATAAAAACCCTATTTAACGATCAAAACGACAGATTATATTCAGACTTATATTTATTAGTACTTATTATTAGTGAGAAATAAATTCAAATCTATTGAAAAACAAATAACAAAGAGACGTATGACCGGCATTGGTAGCACTGGAAGCACTGGTATGACGTGATCTAATTGTACGGCAATAATAATTTAGATAAAGGCAGTCAACGGCTAAAATTGAGTCACACTTTCTTACAAAAGAGTAATCATATAATTGTAAAACAAATTATTTTAATTTCAGTCAATGTTATGACAGTTTTAATGAAAAATACTGTTTGAATGGGAATTAATGAAATGTTTTATAAAATCCAATTCAGGGTATAATTAAAACTAGTAGTCATAACACGAGATAAAGTAGTAAATGCAGTGAAAAGGGGGACGAAGTATCAGTTAATAAACATTTATAGTTCACGTAGTTTTCAATTTTATTGAACAGTAGTTTGAATGCAAAACTAAATTATTGATTGAATTGAATGCAAAATAAAATAAGGATTTAATCAATTAATTCATAAAAAATGAATGCATTTGTGAATTGTATTAAATATTTCATACGTTTTGTTCTCAAATAGTATAACAAAAACAGTAATTCAATAAAAATTAATAGCTTTTGGTTACCAAACAAAATACTAATTAATATCCTTTTATAGTACAATCAAATGAAATATAATTTGAGTTAACCTTTGATAATATTTTTATGACATTTGTGACGATTTTTATTAAACTATTTCTCAATTGATTTTATATGGGTTTCAAAATTGCATATAAGACCAAAAAATAGACATTTCTTGTAAGTAATGATTGAAAAGTACATCAAAACACAAATCGATAAAACAAATGAGTTTTGAGTTTCTCTTAAATCACTAATAAATTATAAATTTATTTGTTCTTCAGATTTGAATGAAAATTAAATGTTTTTTATATACCTTTTAAATAACAAAAAAGTTTTTTCAAACGATAAATAAAGAAATGAAAGACAGAGAAATGAATAACACTGAGAGGAAAGGGTCATTTATATCAGCTAAAGCTGGGAATAAGACCCAAAAACACGAAATCGGTATTTGTTATAAACTTATCATAACTTTTCAGTGATTTTTAAGTGATTTAAAAACTCATTAATATATTATTTATTTGTAAACTTTGTAAACACTAATCCATTGCTAATTCAATTAAACCCTATTTATAGCTAACTTTCCGCTTCGGTATATAGTGGTCATAATGAGTGCTTTCATAAATGCATTGTCTTATACTATGAGAACTAATCTGAATCTAACTATCGTTGCAATGGTTGTGAGGACTAATCATACCAATGAGTTCTCCACTTGTTTGGCACCCAATCAGACACAAAATCAAAGCGAAGTAAGCGTTGAATCGATTTTTAGATTATTATATCATTTGATAAAAATGTTTGAAATCAGGACATTGCAGGTGAATTTGAATGGTCTGAGTCAATACAGGGGGTCGTTTTGGGCGCCTATTATTATGGATATATACTTACCAATGCTTTCGGCGGACAATTAGCCGACTATTTCGGCTCCCGATGGCTAATCGGCGTATCGGTTATGAGCTCAGGGATCTTAACCCTGGTTATTCCTGTTTGTGCAAAATGGTCTGTCTATTCAGTTATTGTTATTCGAGTGCTTACAGGAATAGTTCAGGTTTTCTATTGTTTTCATTTTCTAAGACTTTTTATATATATTTGATTTCAATACAGGGAGTACTGACGCCATCACTCTATACAATGTTGGCCTATTGGGTACCACAACAAGAAAGAAGTCTTTCATTAGCAGCGGTAGTCGTGGGCGGAAATATCGGTGCTGTGGTTACATCACCTTTGTCTGCGGCTTTGTCTCAACACGGGTTCGCCGGGGGTTGGCCTTCAGTGTTTTATGTGATCGGAACACTTGGTTGCCTCAGCTTTTTCCCCTGGATTTACCTTGTATACAACACACCGGCAGAGCACCCAAGGATTAGAGACAAAGAATTGTTATTCATTAAAGCGCACGCATCAGCCAGCACAAAGAGGAAGCGGAAAGCATACGTGCCCTGTGCTATACTAACATCAGTGCAAGTTTTGATTGTGGTAATAACGAAGTTCTGTGCGGCCTGGGGTAACCTATTCCTTATGTCCAAACTGCCCACATATCTGGAGTCTATTTTACACCTATCCATGGATTCCGTAAGAAATGTCATATAATTTGATAACTTTTCAAATAATAATGAAATGCTTTAATGTATTGGAAGAACGGTGTCGTAAACGCAGGCATTTTCATCGCATACTCCGCTTCCCTAATGTTTTTTGGATACATATCCGATCTCATTGAGAGGAAACGATGGCTGAATCGCACGGTCTCTCGAAAAGTCTTTGAGACGATAGCCTTAAGCGGTTCCGCAATACTTATGGCTGTTATACCACTGGCCGGTTGTGATCAGACAATTGTTATTATATTACTCATCGCAGGGATGTGTGTACTGGGGGTACAATCAGGTGGTGACGCACCTATTGTTGTTGATATAGCACCTGATTATTCTGGATCACTGTATGGATTTCAGAATTCATTTGCGAGTTTCCCTGGATTTTTAGCACCCCTTCTGGTGGGCGTAATTCTCGACGACACTGTAAGTGACCCTCAATTTAACGCATTATAGTATTGAATACTAAAAGACATTTTTTCAATTAATTTTCATTCAAACACTTATGAATTCAATTACTATTTCAATAGGATTTTGTTAATTCAATAATTGTTTTGATTTTCATATGAAATCAATTCATAAAAAGAGGAAAATATATATAATTTTCATAAAATACTAATAAATGAAAAACAATTATGAATTGAATCCAAATATTATTTAGTGTTAGCTATGGTTACTAATAGTCTTAATATCAAAACTGCATTTCAACGACATTCACATATTTGTCGCCAATAATAATGACCTGTTTTAATGTCATCTGAATATTATTTTTGAAAAAAAAACTATTTCTAAATATAATCAGTAAAGTGTGTGAAATGTCAATTCAATAGTAGTGTATATATGCCTTGTTTGACGACACAAATACCCGGGAGATTAATTCACAAATCATTTTATCCATTATTCATGTTCTGTAAAATTGTTAAAAAACATGACTTTCCGGTCAATTTCGGTCATAACTGGCCACAAGTATTGCATAAAATCATCTCTAATTGAATGCATTTACTGTATATTACAATACATTGAAAACACTTTTTAGTAATAATTACTAAAAACATATTTTCGTTTAGATTTTGAATTTCATTAATGAAAACAATTTTAAAACGATTTAATGAATATTTAATAAAACTTAATATCCAATATAGTCCAAGGACCCAATGACCCAGTGGAATACTCTATTCTACATCGCATCGGGAATCTACTTATTCGGTGCACTTATATTCCTATTCTTTGTTTCGGCTAAACCACAGGCCTGGGGTCGGGCGAGGATGGGCACTATAAGGGCAACCATTGACGAAACACACATAACAGGATCTATTTATCTCAAGTCAAATCATGGAACTATTTGTGAGACCAGTAGTAATGATAGTGAAATCCGTAATCAATATCCTGAACCATAAAATAGATATGACTTTTCATCAATAGGTTTGAAATACAATCAAAAATCATACGAAATATTCATTTATATAGCAATCAATTATTTTCCAAATATATATTTAATTACTCTTTAATTACTTATAAAATAAAAATCCAAACAAATATTGATTTTATAATTTGTTTTCAGTTTTACTACTAATGAAAAAATATCGTAAAAGTGTGCAAAAAATATATTCAGAGTCAAATATTTGAATATATTTCATGAATAATATTTTGTATTTAATTATCAATGAACAGATATCTGTCTCAAGCCAAGGGAATAAATTGATTTCACTAAAATGGACCCAGTGGATATGACCTGTAAGTTATTCTTAAGTGTTTATAACACTAATAATTGTGAGTGAATTTTAATAATATTTTTTTATTTGTTGAATAAGTGTTGAAAATAGGATTTCATTTGTGTTTATTATTGTTTACAAAACTGAAAAGCAGGTCATTCCCAATACAGCACTAATAATATTAATGTAAATCTCTATTTCGCTGATTTCAAAGATCTATTATTCAAAGTCTAAAATATATTATAATATTTTATTTGAATAAAAGCACAAGAAATGCATAAATCTTTGAATAAAACTAAGAAAACCATAATTTTATTCCCGTTTTTAGACATATAATAGGATTTCATAAAAAATGTTGATTTTATTTGAGAAAAACATTTATATAATATTTAAAGCTGTGATTCAAATGTACATTAATTTTAGTTATTTTTTATCCTAATGTAAAAGACATTAACAAATGAATGTGAAATCCAATTGATTTGTAGTAGATTTGACTGAAAATACATTTATTTTTCAACATTTTAAAGATTATAGTGATTTACAGTTAATCCAGATTTAAACCAAAATATTGAAAATTGTGATTATATTTACAAATTTCAAATAAAATTGCAAACAATATGTTAAAAGCAAGAAAAGACATAAACAATGATTCAAATCACCCACCACATCTTGACTAATGATAAATAGGTGAACACTAACTCAATTATTCAAATGAAAAATATTTGGTGGGTGGTTTAACTTCTTGTTTATTTCCAGGTTTAAAGTTATTTCATAATAATTCAAATGAATTTTGATTTAAAAATACAATTCAATAGTATTGACACCAAATAATGTGCTTTCGTGTCATTTCATCAATTGATTGACAATAACTTGAGTTAAAGTCAAAACTAATTTAAATCATTGAAAAACCTTTAATACTTTTATTTAAAACACAGATGTTATTCAATTATTCGTCATTAAAGTCGAGGATTTGTTTGATTGCGATAATGAATATGTTTTTGCTTTTTGTTTGAAATTTGATTTCTGTTTGCAATTGAATTGATTTATAAATAAACGTTGAAATGATTTAATGAATAATACAATAATTAAATTAATCCAAAATTATTTACTTTTGCTTCAAAACAAGGAGAAAATTTCATTATCAGTGTATATACCCTAATAAATACCCATGAATATAATTAACCTCTGTATTTTATTGCAGTAAATATTTATTTCAATAATATATAAAAAATTATAAAACAATGGATAGAAATATTGGAAATATTGTATCACTTTTGCGAAAATAATATCTTTTGACTAATAATTGAATTTATTTTCAAATCACTTACAGATAATTGAATGAAATGTCAGAAAAGTTAATCAAATTTAGTCCACATTTTTTTGCACAACTCTTGTGTCAGAGAATTGATAATAAAATTATTTTTTATTATATCTGAAGAAATAATTATTGAAAATAATAAAACAATTCATTGAATGTGACAACTGTTTCAACAAAACACAAAATCATAAGTAAATGAAATCTAATACTATTATAAATGTGCTCAGACTTGACAATCAACTAATCAGAGGTTTAATTGAATCTTTTGGTCAATAATTGAATTAATATAAATTTTAACTTACCTTGATACAAAATCCAAGCATTCAATCAGAAACTAAAACCTAATTTCAAATATAAATTTAGGATTAAAGTGAAAAACAACATAATAAACAACATTTCAAAACATTTCTTAGAAAAAAAACCAAATGATTACAAAAATCATTAAAGGATTTATTCAAACGACAAATTGAATTGAATTCAACAGAAAATCAATTATTTTTTATGTGATTCACAAATATTCTGAATATAAATTGAAAAACAAGATATCTTATGATATAATCTGAAATAACTACACTTTTTAGTAATACTGTATTACTAATATGTTTGTAGTAATTTTATATAAACAGCACCAGGATGATACCTTGATTTCTTTATATCATTTTAGTTGAGGCAGGGGTTCATCTCAAACTATATAATCATATATTAATAAAGAGTTTTTCTCTGATTAAACAAAATATTATCAAAAAACCCTTAATTGAGTGGAAATTCACATAAAGTAAGGAAACTATGAATAAAAAATTTGTTTCCTTTTATAACAAAGTTCTGAAAAAAATATTTTGAAATGTTTTACAATTCATTAATTGTTTGAAAATTGTCAATAATTAAGGGATCAATACAAGTCTAGACAATACTTACGATTGATTACCTCAAGAAAGCAATAGTAAACAAAATTAATCTGGATAAGTAATTGTTCTAAAATGTTATTTTTTCTATTCACTAACTTATAAAAGCAAATGTTTTTATCGAAAATAAAAATCATTAAAAAAGTAATAATTATCACATTTTCGGTGAAAACATTTTTATTTTGATAGCATTTTGTCAACAAATAAATAAAATTACTTTAATTTATATGTTTTTATTGATTGACAAATAGAAATAAAGATTTGATACCAATTCTAGAAATATATGACTTAAAGATCCGGATCATTGATTAAATGAATGAATGGTTTAACTTATTTGTTGAGTAAAATAAGTCATTGAAAAGAAGAAATAAAACTCTTATTGACTTTTATATCAATTCATTCATTGACATAAAAATAACACCAAAATTGACATAAAATATTAAAATATGAGATTAATGTCTGAATATATGAGTGAAATGCAAAAATCACATTAATATTTGTAATATTTGTAATAAAAACCAATTTATAAAAAATATATTTATTTTTATTGATAACAAAATTCTCTCAATAAATATCATAATGAAAACAACAGACAAATAATGCATAGATTGTTAAATGTCTTGAAATGAAGACATGAGGGCACCAGAAGATTATGTCATATATCACTTGTGATCAATATTTAACGATTTATTGAATACCTTTGAAAAGTTCACATCAATTGAATTGTTTGTAAAGGGAATGGAGTTTTTGTCCGATTCCCCTATCAATTCATACAAAAATAGTTTTCATTACTAATGAATAAATTGATGAGATTTTAGTCTAGTTTTGGTTCAATTGCCTCAATATATAGGGACAACTCATTGTCAGTATAAACACAGGGGATATAAACGAAGAGTATATTTCTTAAACTCCAGTTGACTATCGCTAAAAATATCCAATCAAGAAACGGGAATACCAGTGCTTGCAGTATATAATTATTACAATTGTATGCAATTACCCTCTCTTGGGGTCCATCTATACTTCGGGTCCATTCAATAAATATAAAGTATAATAATATTCAATTCACAGTATAATTCATAAAATGTAATCAGGGTCAAAATAGAATGAATCAATTAAAAGAGTAATCTCATTGCAATTTGTTTCTCTTTCTGCTGAACATTCACTAATTTGTTCAAGGATAGTCTATATTTGCAGATCAATGATATAATGTGAGCGGTAATCCTCTTTAATCTGCAATTAATTGGATATTCATTTGAATGAAGACTAAACTCTAATTGAAAAGTTGAAAATTCAGACTAAATATCAAAACAAGATTTTATTCATTAAATAATTGAAAAATCGTTTTATAAATTGAAAAGTAATTTCAAATGTATTCAAAAAACTGTTTAAATATTTTAGTTTTTTTTATTTAATTTTCAATTGAAATATATTATTAAATAAAACATTCAAATGTCATAAAAACCTATAATATATTGAAAATAATTACATATTTTTTCATAAATTATTATATTTTATATTTAAATCAAAATCTAATGAAAGGGGATGGGAGGGGAGGGGAGGGAATGGGTTTAGTAGCATATTATTTGTAATTTTCAGACACACTTCAAATGTTAAAACTTCAAAAATATATTTAATAAGCAATGAATTTAACCAAGCTTCAATTCTGAATATAATTTCAGATCTTTTCTTTATGTGCAATATATTTTGACATTAAACTAATACTATTGATATGACACTGGTGATATTTAAGTCTCTTCAGGAGAAAGGTTAATCCAAATTTCAAGAATATTTATTGTTTTTTTCAATATTATCCAAACATTCACTTCAAGTAATCATTATTATTGTTTAAAATGCAAACATTTTGCCTGAAATTTATTGTTTGCATAAAATTTATAATTAATAATAAATGAAAATCTGTTGAAAATATGTGTCAAAAACTCATTTATAATAATTCAATGAAAAGAAAAACAAAATAAAATTGAGTTTCAAAATAACTATAAAATACATAAATATTATGTGAAATATTAAAAAATGTTTTCAATTTCACAATTTGTTTTCAATTTCAGGGTTTTGTATAAAATATATTAAATTCGTGTATAGTTTAACAAAAAACAGATTATTTCAAAACTCATTATATATACATTTTGACAATAAGTATCCAGGGTAAACAAATATAAAGCTGATTCTTGGAAAATATTGAAACTTTGTAAAATACATTCAAATACCAGATTAAAATGAAAAATATGTCGTAATTATCCATTATTTTTGTATAAATCACTTAAAATCATAAAACTTTCTAAACCTAAATGATTACCTGTACTATTATGTAGTGCATAGCTACCATCCCCACCATTTCCATCATTGCCTACAATCCCTGGTGAACACATAATGTTATTAACATTGTATCTCTAATTTAATTAATCATTTATATAAACTTAAAAATATTTAATAAAATGAGTGAAAATTGTTTTAAATTTACTTTTTTCCACACATTTGTATCAATTTAACCAAATTATAGATCATTTTGATACATCAGAGTCACGTTAAGGGGTCGGTATGGGAAAGGGTTTGGTGGAAAATGGTTTCATTTTGGGCTATAAAGAGACAATTGATTTCTGAATTATAAAACTCTTTCCAAGATTTATATAAATCTTTTGATATAAGACTAAAACCAAACAAAAAGGATGTGAAAAGTGTTCACATATTTTATGCAATCATTAATTTCAAGAACAGATTATTTCAACAAATCTTATATTACTTTCGATCCTATCATTGATTGACACGTAATGTTATATAAGTTATCATAAGGTTATACCATGTGTTAGGGTTTGGTATGAATAGAAATGTAGTAATATTTTAATCTATTTATCGCCAGAATTGCTGATAGAGTGCTATCAGTGCTATCAGAATGAATGCATTGAATATTATATAATATATAATAAAATAAAGTGGAAATAAATTTTCTAAAAGAGTCAGACAGAAGGCACGGGTGTATCGATTTAGTACTGTTCCCTTCTGTGTAACATATTTTCAATTGAGCTAATATTATACAAGTTGTGTGTTATAGTTAAAACCAGAGGGAAAGGTATTTAATAACGAAAATGGATTCACAACTCCTGCAAAATTCACACTTCCATAACCCAGTGCTGAAGTTAAGCGATGAAAACAAACAAAAGAAGGTATGAGTGCTCTAAAAAAACTATTGTTTTCTTATTGTCATTAAACCCTAGACTCAGAGACAATTTGAGTTTCACTGCTTATGTATTGCATTGAATGTTAAACTCTATGAACATTTGTATATTTTATGCAAATTGTTATTAGATTTTGTGAAATAATATGTAAATGAAGTAAAGTATATGAGATAGAGTACAATAAGATAGAGCTAACTGTATTATAATCAGGATCAAGTCAATATACTGTTACAGTAGTAGTATATCATATACAAGCGAAAGGTCATTAATATAATATACAACTTAGTCTTGATATTCAATAATATTGGAAACATATTATATTTAAGTAATTATTTTAATAATTGGTTTTTTACTAAACATTAACTAAAATCAAAATTTTGTTTCATTTTTAATTATTAATTATAAAATAGTTTCACAATTTCTACTATAATTTTAGTTAAAAATAAATGCAATGAAAATGATATTCAAGTCGTTAAGAGATAAAAATGATTTAATGAGTGATTGAATATTATCACTTTGAAATATCAGTAAAGATTAGTTGAAATATCAATATTTTAATGAAGTCTTTGTTTAAAATATTTCTGATTATCCAATCATTGCTACAAATAAACAATTGTTTAATAAAATTATGTGTTTTTTTTATCATTACTTCAGAAAAGAATAATAAGAAATATATTTTTATCAAAATTTCAAATAAATTATAAAAAAAATCATTTTTAATGAAATTTTATGAATTTATGACAAAAATGTAAAATAAATTTGTTTTTGATTTTTATTTAAAATATTTGCTATATTTAATGGTTTTCTCATTTTAAAGACTAAATTCAACAAAACTTTTATCAAACAATAAATAACCAAAAATATTATAATTTTCTCAAAATATATATAAATTATCATTAATTTTGTAAATTCATTGAAACCGTTGTCAAAGACTTAATGATATATTCAGTGAATTACTCTCATTAAAGGCCAATACAGTGACGAAAGTGAACACAGGTTTCAATTTGAATGCAATTAAAGTCAGTCAACGACTGAAGGAATCAATTAATTGTCGCACAATTGTTGCAGACATACAGTGGATCTCAACTCTGAGATGTGTTATGAATATAATTAGCAATTAATTTAATGAAAACAATAATCAAATTAACTCTCATTTCTCAAACACATAATTACAACCATTTCCGGCGATTGAACCGCACTTTTGGCAGAAATAATGATAATATAAAACAATTTAAATGAAACTTACATTTGATTTGTTCCTCAAGTCTTCACATTAATTCACAAATCATTTAAAGTTAATCACAATTCAGTTAAAAGTAATTAAATGTGTTTTTACACCCTTTCATGTTTAAAAGGGGCGAAACTTTGAAGTGAAACTTAAATGTACAACTTTTGTTAATATTCACCCCTTATTCATAGGTTCTGGATGAGTTGAATGGATATGTAATATCCACTAATAAGTTGACAAAACTTATGGATATGTTTAGAGAAGAGATGAGATTAGGATTAGTGGCTAAACCCGAGAGGAAATCAGTTTTCTATATGTGTAACACATTTGTCACTGATATTCCCGATGGCACTGAAGAGGGAGACATCCTGTCCATGGATTTGGGCGGCACTAACCTCAGGGTAATTATGGTTCGCTTGATTCGCGGAAAAGCACCCGAATTTCGTGTCCAACCCTATGATATCGCCGCCGAATACAGGACTGGAAAGTCGGAGAAAGTATTGAATTATTTGAAAAACAATTCAACAAATAATTAAACGTTTTATTCAACAGTTGTTTGACTTTTTGGTCGATTGTATACAAGACTTCATAACCAAAAACCCTGATATCCGGGGTCAACGCATACCCTTTGGGTTTACCTTTTCATTTGGTTTCGATCAGTTAGCGCTCGACAAAGCAATAACCACTCAGTTATCACTTGAAACTAATCTGGCAGACGCTGTGAATAATGATCCTGTTCAGTTTCTAAGGGAAGCGATCGCCAAAAAGGGTCTAAATCTAGACGTTTATGCCATTTGTAATGACACGACCGCTACTCTGATGTACGGCATGTATCTGAAGCCCAACACTGAGATCGGGTTTGTGTTGGGGTCGGGAACTAACACTTGTTATCTGGAAAGCGTTGACCGAATCAAAAGGTTTGACGCTTTGAAGACATTCGGCAAAGATGTGAAAAATGTTATCATTAATACTGAGTGCGGTTTTTTGGGAGACGACGGCGCCATTGATTTTGTCAAAACTAAATGGGATAAAGAGGCTGACCTGGAGTCAACATATCCCCACTGCTATGGGTATTGCCATTATTTGCCCCTTAATTATATACATTATTAATCGATTGCACCCCTGAATAGATTTGAGAAATTGATTGGAGGGGTATTCATAGGGGATTTGGTCCGAAGAAGTCTATTATCATTGACTGAGAAGAAGCTATTCCTCAGAGGAATAATAACTGAAGAACTGAAGAGAAAAGACTCGATTAGAGGCCCAGACGTCTCATCTGTGGAAAGTGATGAAACTGACGGCTCAGTCATTAAATTGCTCAACAGTTTGGGCTATAAATCGGATGAGATTACAAGTGATGACATCCTAATTGTCAAATACATGTGCGCTCGTATAGGTGTCCGCAACGCACAGTTAGCCGCCGCCAGTAAGTGATAAATAATTACTACTTTTTATTACAACAAAAACATTGATTGATATTCAGTAATGAGATAATGATTACAACAGACATATCAGCGGTCGTCCAACACATCGACAAACCACTGATAAGAGTGGCAATGGACGGCTCGGTGTATAAAAAGCACCCGAAAATGCATTCTTTGATTAATGACTTCATCAAAGAATTGGTTCCGAAGACAAAGGTTGAGATATTCTTGGCTGAGGACGGAAGTGGAAAGGGATCCGCGTTTGTGGCCGCAGTGGCCGCTAAACACAAACAACAAAATTGATTGAAATGTTGATTAGATTTTGAAATAAAATTTATTTTCATATCTTTTTTAAACAATAATTAAATTCAAACCAAACTTATGGCTCAATAACTCCTTCTTTACTGATATAACGACTGATAGGGAATGACTCGTATTTGGCATCTCTTATAGCCTTTAATTTGCATTCAATTGGTTTCTCAAATTGATATGAATTGCAAATTAACTTGCTCAAATCTGTTTCGGCTAATAACTGGATGTCATCACTATGTTTGCCATCTATTGTTATCCAGGGAATCCTATTCTGTGGAGGATTTAGTGATAATGTCTTGTTTGACATTTGCAACTGAAGAGCTGTAGAGTAGGGGCCGATTGCACAGTCGTGTAGTGCAGACCAATCGATACCCAATTGATGTGAACACTAAAGCAATTAATTATTAAACAAAAAACAATTCAAACAAAAGCTATCAATGAATTAATTCTTACATTTTTGCCACTGATTTCAGGTTTTGTCCATTTATTACACCCAAACATACAGTCAATAAACCTTAGGATTAATTCAGTGTTATTTCCGGCCATTGATGTCATACATGACTGAAATGATAGGAAACTCAGAATTAAATAAAGAAATTACAATACATTTGACTATAATTATAGTTAACATTGATTATAAGGTCAATATATGAAAGGTCAACGGTGTCTAAGAATAGTGTAATTTTCATTAAAAAAGTAAATCTTACAAATGAGCATGGTAAAGGATTTTCTCAAAAATAGCTTTAATACAGTTCTGGTTCTTAATTCCTAAGCTTTTTTCATACGTTTGTATATTCAGGTATAATTAATTACAGGTTTTTACTATTGATGTTATATTTAAAATTCAAACTTTTAATAAAATGTGTAAAAACTGATAATGAAATGAAAAACAGTTCACAATTTTATCAAAAATATTTTAAAACTAATATATCCTATGATTATATTCACACTTATATCTGAGAAATACTTTCAAACACTTCAGCACTGATATTAATATAAGAAAATGAATTTCAAAAAATGATCAGACTAGAATTTAAGAGCCAGAAATCACTGATTTAGTACAACAATCCCTTTCCACTATCTATTGATCGTTTGAACCTTAGATTGAAATGAATTTAATTTATTCTTTCATTACTTGTATTTGATTTCCAAAGCATTCATTGAATCCGTGTTGGCATTCAAAGGCAACTATTTTAGTGGTGGTATTGTAAGACCATTTAGAGTTACCAAACGGCACAAACTCAATGTCCACTATTTGTGATAAGGATTGGTATGTAGGCGTCAATTGATTTGTAATGAATCTCCTGCTGTCCGGACATAAAGACTCAAAATATACACTTAATTTGACTTTTGCTGACGTTTTGCAAACAATTGAAAGAAAATATAATAATAACTGAAATAAAACTAATTTTATATACATTTTCGTTGACTTTATCTCAAATTCAATGAAAGACTTATTGAATTCAACATAAATTTGGTTTAAATTAAGTTGTGTTTGAAATCCATAATAGACTCTAATATTACTTAATTGAATGATAAACAATGTTATCTCAAAGGTTTTGATCTGAAGCCATGTTTATGCATGTGTAGATAATTATGAAAGGTCAAAGCTCAGTACATAATGCATTCAATAATTGATTCTTTATCCTAACCTCAAGTTTGACTGATATGACACACACTTTGCAGAATAAAATAAAACTATTAAATCATTAATAATTATAAAATATTTTGAGTAATATTTAATTGAAAGATAAATTCATTCATGAAATTCATGTCATTTTATAATACTTTCATAAAATCTCCAAAAAATAAAACTCACTTTAATTGCTTTAAAAATAAATTTGTTATGAGTTTTCAAAAACATATAAAAACTTGAGTTTATTTTGAAAACAAAATCCTTAAAATCAATTTCATTGAAATATTTTTACATTTCATTTGAAATAAAAACTAAATATCTTATCATTTCTTACGTTACAGTAATAACTGATTGAAAGACTGACTTAATTTGAAATCATTTTCAAAACAAAACAAAATAATTGCAATAATTTATAAGAAAATTATTATAATTTAAAGTAAAAATGCTTTTAAAGGCAGAAATCATTGCAAATTTAAATTTATCTCAAATGAATTGTCTGTATATTTATAAACCCCTGTGATAGTAGTCTAAGACTCTAACCCCTGTCAAAAATAAGTGGGCGAAACATAAGATTATTTTCTTAATTGAGTTTCAAATAAATTTCAATGGATTTTGGATTAGCTTTTGAATTCAATGTTTACTAAACCGATCCCCAAATCAGACATTACTTGGAAACTAAAGTTCACTCAAATTCCTCACAAAGTAATGGAGTTTTTGTCAATATTTTGAAAACACATTGAAATTCTATACATGCGTGAAGAATATTAAGAATGACCATGTATAGTGCATTGTACACTTATGCTGCACAGTTGGGTTTAGATTTCAATCTACATCAAATAATTTATTAATACATTTGATAACAAGTTTTTATATGTGGATCTGATTTTGTGTTACAATTAGTCAAAAAGTGGTCAAATTTAATGAAATTCAAGTACACTTTCATTAATTATTTTTTTGATAAAACCTTGAGTGTCTTAAGTCAGTCAACAATGACATCATACCTATCCTTATATCTCTGTATTTAATATGTTTGAGTGGAAAAGAAAATCAGATCTCTATTTAAGATAAACAGTTGAAGACATGAAAACAATTTCTTTGCAATAATTTGAGACATTTTTTCAATAACCTCCCACTCCTTCACCAATAGATACCAATCCATCAAAACTATTAATTGTTGTTTCGGTAACTTTTGACAGATTATCCGTTATTTCACATAAAGTTTTGTCAAATAAATTAGTTTATGTCAAAGTATTCATTGAAAGTCAATCCCTTTAACTATTAGTCTTAAAACAATACTGTTTGACAATACATCCCAAACCCGGTTCACTCCCTCTTAATTTCTATTCACAGATTTGGCTCCACTTTCAGCAAACAAAAGGCAAAGTAGTCTTTGTTATAGCCATACCTTAAGTCAATGAAAAGCACTTCATATAAGGCTTTAGTTTTGATCAAAACATTAGTTAAAAATAGTTATTAATTATTTCATAATTTAATTTAACCTTCAATTTGAGAGTCAATGAACTGAATAAGTAATAAATCATTCAATGATTTATGAAAAATGATTTTTAAATTTGATTATTAAGTAAAAGGTGACGTCATATGGGATCAGTAATGGTTTGAATTTTCAAAGCCATAACTTTGATACAAACCATCACTTAATTTCAGATTTTATTATTTCTTTAAATTAATTAACAATTTATTCATATATTATGATATTTTCAAAGATTTAAACCTCAAAAACGTTAACAGAATTTAAATTAGTTTTTGAATGAATGTAGAAATGAATTCATTTTATTATACCTAATGTTGAAAACAATTTTATGAGTCGTCTAAACAAACATTTGTCTTATGTGTTGATTATATATTAGTTTGAAGTTTACATCAATTTCAGTATAACTTCAAACACATCGACAATAGAAGTGACATTCAATTCAGACCTTACTATTAGGGCATCAAACAAGACATTGGTTTAATGTTAATGAATATAGCTTTGAATCGCTTTTATATTATAAAGAATTGCTTTAATGACAGACAATATAACGTTAAGTGCTTTTGTATACAAAAGTTATAATAATCTATCAAACCTTTAATGAGTGCCAACTGTCCTCTAACTTGAATGACAACTCATTCATGTCTTCAACCAATCCGTTGTCTACTCTTATTATTTTGACTTTTGGAGTAATAATCAAAATATCTCTTCAGAAGTAAATGACTGTTAAATGAATTTTTGAAACAATTTTTGACTTTTTATTCAAAAACTTTAAATTAAAAACTTTCTCTCAATTTTCAGATTAGATTCAAAAGGACTTTAAGTTACGCTACGATTGGTTTAAGAATTACTTAATTTGTATTAAATTTAAATACAGAGCAAAAAAATACATTATATTTCTGGGTATTTGTGCTCAAAAAAAGTAATGATGAAAACGATGTGAACATTAAATAAGCGAAAAATAATTTACATAATGTCTGAAATGATTTGTGAATAAAAAAGTTGTTTTTTCTCTTAAGTATAAAAATATATAATAATTTAAATCACTTTAAAATACGTTTCGTTACTCTTATTAAACCTATTATTAAAGTCCAAACAATCTTTTTCATCGGAAGCGTCTCGACATTCAATAATTCCGTTGCAAATGCTTTCCCTTTTCAGACACCGACCCAAAGGACATCTGAGGCCATCGCACCTGCGGTTCACTTCTGGTCCTAAATCACTATCTGTTTGGGATTTTCAAACAATGCGTTAAATTAGATAACAATTTATTTCTGAGTCTACACTCACTGATTGTGCTTTCAATCCAATCCTTATATTTGGCAACTTTTGTATAAACCCCGGGCCGACCGGCTCGACCACAACCATCCCCATTGCTTGTGACGCCCAGCAGAAACCATTTGCCGCTCCTTTTCTGGCACATTAGAGGTCCGCCACTATCACCCTATCCATTCATTAAAGCAATTGTTTTTATAAATTTTAATTATCTGTTAATTATCTGACATTCAATTAAGACTATAAAGTGGTTTCTCACCAGACATGCATCCCTTCCCCCTCTATCATAACCGGCACAAAACATATTATCAGTGATCTTATAGAGGGGTAGAAATAGAGTTCGTTTTCTGCACTCCTCTGTCGATATGACCGGAAGTTTTACTTCTTGTAAAGTATCCGCTGTTTTGAGAAAAACATTTCATAAATACATGAAAATTACAGAAAAAGTTAAGTAAATGTGAAAAAAACTTACGAAATATACGCCCTTGCTCAAATAGTTTGCCCCAACCAACTGTTGTGCAGAGCTGTCGGTGCCATTTAGAGACATCATCTTCTTCTGATGGCATACACACTGGACGGACGTGTTTGCTATGCAACACAAGTATAAGAGATTAATGATTGACTGAAATGAAGAATAGTTTCAACACTTAATACCTGTAATCAATCGGTCGGTCGAGCCTTAAGAGTGCGATATCATTAATAAATCCTTTGTCAACATAATCCTTGTGCACAATCACGTGTGTAATTCGCCTCAACTGTTCATAAGGACCGGCGAACACATTCCCACGTCTTAATATACCAAACCTTGCGGTCCAATAAGCGTCACGAGTCCTGGAGTTAGACAATCAATCATTCAATCAATTAGTTTGCAATTAATTATAGTTTTAATTCGTTTCCCACTCTATGTATGGAAACTACAGTACATCTGAAGATATGCTCTCAAGTGTTAAGAAGTTATTAATCTTTTGTTGAGTTTATATTTTTTCAAACTCTTTATAAGATTTTATAAGATTTGCGGAAACTTTTATAATATCTATAAATAAATAGTTTGTTTGACTCACGCGTGGAAACAATGGGCAGCCGTTAGGAGCCATTGAGAGTCAATGATTACTCCTCCGCACTGGAACTCCCCTTCCCTATAGAGCGCAACCTGCCATGGCCAAGAACCATGTGATGCACTCTGACCTCCAACTATACGGCGTCTGATACCGTTGGTGAGGGGGCGGACTCCACACTCTAAGGGGTAAAACACATTATTTGAATAAATGTCTTAAAATAGCATTAATTATCATAAAAAACAACTCATTGTTTACCAAAGTTTCTGCACTTGACATAAGTTGTGCGCTTTGATAGACACTCAGACTTTTCAAAGAGTGAACTCCACCTGAAAAACAGGGTTAAAATTATTGAAAATAGTTTTCAATTAATAATTAATTAAAAAATATATGAAATGATAATTACATTGAAAGGGATGGAGAGGTCCTGTCATTGGTGTCTCCCATCTTGAAGAAGAGGTTTGTCTTCTCACTGTTCAGAGCAATGAGTTCAACAGATTTGAGATCACTGTATGAGTTGGCTCTGCAGATGGCTTTCCCCAAGTCCTCCACTTTCCACAAGTCATCCGACCGTCTGTTCCTCTGAGTGTCCAAATCGTTAGCCCAATGCAAGGCATCCAAACAGAGTGGAGCCCACTCTCCCTTACGGCGGATATAGAGAGCGCCCTCAGAGTTGAAGTATTTGCCGGTTGTGTCCAGAGTTTGATTGTTGGGCACCAATGATATACACTCTGTCTCATCGTCACCACTCGGACAGTCGTTTTCTCCGTTGCAGACCTTACTCTTATCGATGCACTGATGACTTTGAGCGCAAACATAATTGTCGTTACAGTAGGAACAGTCGATTTCATCGCTCGAGTCCTCACAATCAATAACACCGTCGCATATCTTCTTGTATTGTCTATCAGTCTTCAGGTATTGAGCACAAGTGCACTGGTCTTCGTCTGACCGATCCCTGCACTCAAACCGTCGATTGCAATGAGCTCTGGCAGACACACACTCGCCTGAAGTGCACTGAAACTCATTGTCCATACAAGCGCTGACAGCAGTAGTTGTTTCCGATCCCAGACTCACATTTGTTGTGGTTGTGGTCAAGGAGTAAATGTTTGGCATATCTATAGGCGCCGAGTGATTGAGTGAAGCGATTTCGTCGTCATAGAGTGCTTCGTCAATAATATCTTCGCTGTTATTGTTATCGCTTCCGGTGTTTAGTATATCATTATTGACCGGGAATTGGCTGTAGAGCGCCGGTGGTATGTATTTGGGCAGTCGTTCCCCATAGAAGGGCTCAGAAGAACCCATTGGTCTGATTAGCTTCTGGGGAAGTGACGGGTCATACATATCCACACCGATAGGCAAACCCGCAATCATTTCCATTTCAGGCACAGGTGTTGTCGTCGGAACGAGTCTTTGTGGATCAGATGTACTCATGTCTGGCATTACCTTATGGTTTGAAGAATAAATAGATGACATGAAAGGGAAGGTTGTGTTTGCAATGGTCTCCAGAATGGGTGAGAATAGGGTGTCATTAATAACAGTGTAATAATCAAAAGGACTCTTAGTTTTGGGGAAATCGGGCGAAGAGTTTGAGTCCAGAGTCGGTTCCAAAGTGTTTGGCGTTTGGTTTAGGGATTGAAAACTATTCACAATTTCATTCAATTTCTTAACCATTTCTTGGCTTACATTTGTTGACGGCTTCGGGAGATTCAGAACTGGGGAACCGATAGACACTTCTTGTAATCTGGGAACTCCTGGTTCTGTTACATATATGGGTGAAGTCAATGCAATTGAGTGCCACTTCTGATCACTTTCCTCATCAGCACTGATGACTGATTTGTCGTCGAAAACATCTAACGATTTATTTCTTCTGAAATCTCTATTGTTTTCATTCAAATCGATATACGATTTATTTGTTGGCGCCGGGAGTGAGGCCTCGGGTCTTGTAATACTCACAACCGGAACCATAAAGCCGTCTACAAGTGTTGGATCGGATGTAGTGGTTGTCGATGTCTTTTTGGGAGAACTGATTGAAGATGTCATCACAGGAGTAGTGGTTGTCGTCGGTGGGGAAGGGGTTGTACTTGTAGTGGAAGGGGTTGTGATTGTAGTGGAAACAGTTGTACGGCTTATGGAACTGTTAATCCTTTCGATGTCTTTTTGAGGTAACTCTGGATAAGTGTCATCACTATCCAGAAGTCGGGGCACTTCACGCATAGGTATACCAATAGGAATGGGAACTCTAATGTGCGGCCGATTTGCCATATATTGCGGAGGAATTATATTGGACGGGGGTCTCAGTGCTGGCCTTAAGTTATGCGGTATTTGGTTTGGAAAGAATGGTGGCTGAGGTGGCTGTGCCTGCATTGGCGATGGAATTGGTTTCGGTGGCAGTGGCTTAAGAGGTGGTTTAGGGGCCGGTTGTACCACTGGTTTCCATTGGCTAAAGTCAAGACCAGTAACTTTGAGTCCATCGTCTTTAAGCTCAGTTCGCTTTAGCAATACATTTGACGGATCACTGGATGGTTGGACTGATTGAGTATTTGAGGAATAGCTCATTACAGGGGGTGGCAGTGGTGTAGTCGTTGATGGAGTGGGTGTGGGTGTTGTAGAGCGGAGTCTAGATCTGGTAGTAATCCTCATATTTGTACTCATAGTGGAAGGGGTGGTCACCGCTACTGTCGACTGTCGGCGAGTGAAAGGAAGGAACGGATTCTTATGCTCAGACTTTGACCCATCAGTTGTTGACTTAACTTCGGGGTCAGTCGTCTTATGATTGGGTTTATTGGTTGCAAAAACTGTGAGTTCTGTCTCATTATAGGAATGGGTTGTCATAAGAGTTGATGAATGAGTTGTTGGCGAAAGTGTTGAACTAATTAATGAAACATTAGTTTCTGCATCTGTCGGTGCAGTTGAAGCGTTTCGCACTTCAGGTTCTGGTTGCGCACTGGTAGTAGTTTTCATCAGTGAAGGCAGTGTTATATTCAATGAATTAGTTGTTATATTCATTGTATTCCTATTCTTGTCAGAAGTGTTGGCTTTTGGCTGACTGTCAGACGACTTGTTTGACAATTGCTTGGAGTCCTTACCCCTCATGGGTTTGTTAGACGCTATACCACTGGTCTTCACATCATTGACACTCTGGTCGACAGTTGACTCCAATTCATTGATAACTTTTATTGATTTGATGTCAATAATGATTTTTTCGTTACCATTAGGTCCAGTGATCTTTAAGTTACTGATGCCGTCCTTAAGGTCTCTTTGGATCAGTTTTACGGCAAACACTTCATCAAAGCCTTTATTGTCTTCATCTCTGGCCTGACTATCAATAAGAGAGTCAGTCTTTCTTCGGTCCAAATATATTCTGAAAAACACAATAAGAGATCCCTTTCTGAAGGCATAGACTTCCGCTTTGGTGATGGCATCGCTCAGTTCACTCGTTTCAAACGCTGTCTTAATCTAAACGTTGAGTCAATTAATGGAGAAATTAAATGAAAAACTATTTTGTGATTCACTTTTGATACACAAAAATGCAATTCATTTACAATATGTCTAAAACTTATCCTTTTATCTAAAGAATGATAAATGAATTGAAAACCAGATCTAAACTTAAGTCTCAACTCTTTTATGTTGTTTTCAATAGTATTGAAAACTTATTCAAAAATCATTTCCAAAGCTCTGAAATCTATTAATAATATTTCAAACCTATTGTGCGCTTGAAATATATGACTACTATTTTGATTCCGGATATTTTTATATCCTTTCAAATATTTCTCTAATGTCTTAATATTTAATAAAGTTTAAGGGGATTATTACAAAAGGGGCAATTATGAAATAATTTATTTTGAAGGTAGCAGTGATGCAAACTCTTCCTCCTGTTGTAAGAATTATTGAAATACCCCTGAGATATGAGATGTGTAAGGGATTGAGAAACTTGAATAACAAGAACAGACCCTTTTGTAAATCACAATAAAATGATTTACGCCCCTAACAAAAGAGATATAAAATCATGAGTCCATTACTTAACATGGTTCAATTACCCCCTTCACTCCCCCTGATTTGAAAGAGGATACATTTGTATTATCTATCTTTAAATCCTTTTCTAATTTATTACTCAAATAATTATAAAGTATTGAAATTTAAGACAATTTTAAACAACGAGTTATAGTTTATATCCTTTAATACATAGCTCTGAGGGTTATTGTGAGCACAACAAACAATTTGTTCATAAAATTGCAAATAAATGTATAAATTATTTCACAATTTTTGAAAATAATTTAAAATTTGAAGAAAAATCTCAAGAAATAAAAAGTGAAAATCTATTGAGTAATTGAAGGAAGAGTTGAGAAAATCACGAAATTTACTCAACTATTGCTTAATTCTGTAAAAACTATTGTTATTAACCATTAAATCGATATTTTATTTATTAACAAAGTGTTTGATATCTAAAGAGTAAACTTGTTTTGTATCTCAAGTGCTTAGAAGTTATAGTATTTTAAGAGTCATTGAAAAAATGAATTTCTGGCAAATGGGACCACAATTTTGGATATCATTCATCATTATTAGCAGTTATGCAGAGATATGTGAATGCATTGAATGCATAATACAATCGGTTATTACATGTGATTAAAGTTAACGCTAAACCTATAATACTATTCACTATTTTATTGGTTTTTATTTAACTTGAATTTGCTTTCAAGTAATTCAAGTGTGACTTAAGACTGACTTAAAACTGAAATTTTACGCAATTTTTCTCTAAAGAAAACTTCACTTTCAGTACTCTTTCAGTGCTTTAAACCCTTACTTCAATTTTTTAAGCATAAGATTAGATTGAATTTCAAATTGTATTGAAAACAAAAGAGAAAAACAAAACAAAAAACCTTTTCTTATGTAAAAACACTTTAAAAATATTCAATTAAACACTTAATTATGTTTGAAGTCGTGAAACAGTTATAAAATTAAAAACACTTACAATGGTTTCATATTTGTTGGCCTTTTTGATGAATTCAGGGGAAGTTGTGTTTATTAATCTAAGGTTGAAATTATCCCCTGAGTCTACTTTGAAGCTGCCGTTGACTGTGAATTGCGGCGATTTATGAAAGTTTGTAATCATTGCTAAATATACAGAGAAGCCGACGACTGTGGCCAACGCTGAGATTATTACCAGCGCTAACACTGTCAACGCACAGCACCCGCACGACAGTCCACAACATCGACGCTTCTTAGAGCTCGGCCACGAAGCCGATGATGCAGAACAGGTCGGGTAGAGATGATTATGTGATTGCATGTGATAATGGTTAAGACTGGCGGGACTATGACTGTCGATACTGGCACTGGTGTGATGGTAGTGGCCATCGTTATTGGAATCACCATTGAAACCACTGTCCCAAACAAGATAGGGATCTTTGTTCCGGGAGTAAGTGGCCGTATAGGGCAGGTAGTCCTCTGGAAAGTTTGCAGTTGCGAACGACAGCGTCAGTCGATTCCCCTTTCAATGCAATCAAAGTATTATTTATTAATGTATTTTGAATTGAAGTTAAAATTAATTATTCAATTGTTTTGTCAATAAATTTGTTTCAAATATTGATATCATTTAAGGAATTGATTTCAAAACAAATGATAAATCGATAAAAATGTGAACTTTTTTAAATGCTTTGATAAATGGATAGTAAACTTGTTTTCACACTAAAACTTAATTTAAAGTTTAATATTGTATACGGAATATGATATTAAATTAAAGAGTAGTTGTAAGGAAAGGGTCATTTAAAAGTTTATTTAGAGTTTAGGTCTTATCTTTTGCTAACTTTACGTTAGATTTATGATAAATGCAAACATTTTTCAATTATGTATTAAATTTAATATTTTTAATCATTTATTAATATTATTCAATGTTTTACACCAAAAACGAGAACTGAATTGAAATTAAGAGAAATTTTAATCTTATCTTAAATTTTAATTAAATTTTTTAATAAAAATACTTCAAAACAAAGATTGATTTCACAACACTTTTGCTATTTGTTTATCAATTGATTAATATTTTATCAGAAAGTTTTGAAATTAAATTAAATTCATTTGCAATGAAATGAAAATAAACAGAAAAATAAGCAAAAATTTTAAATACAATGAAATTTTAAAGAAGAAATTGATTGATAACTAAGTGATTGAACGAAAGGATTGAATGGTATTTCACAAATCAAACATTGATTTAAAAGTATAAAAACTATTCAATAAACAAATTGAAAAAACTTTTGACACATAAAAAAGACAATTTGAAGTGAAAAGTGATAATGAGTTTAGAAGTTAATGAAAGTTTTTATCATTTCTTACTTTGTTTTTGGATTTCATTTTTTATATAACTTTCAAAACCAGGAAAACAACACAAAAATCATTAAGTTTTTTGGTTTTATAATTAATTACTAATAAATAAATAAAATTTTCAAATAAATTATGAAATATTTTAAAAAAACAGTTGAAACCCAAATAACACTTGAGTTTTATAATCAATGAGTTGTTTCAAAATCACAATATTATTATAAACTAAAGATTCACTTCAAGTGATGAATAAAATGAGATTTTTAATGAATTTTTTGCATTTAATTATTACTATTAGTAATAAAACTTAAATAACAGTGAAATACAATAAGCGTTAAGAAATAATAAAATTATTGACTCCAGGACTAAGTATTTAATAAATCCTTTCTTCGTTTGATATCATTAAATGCAAATAAACCTCGTTTTGAAAGCAAAGGGTTTATAAAAAGTGTAATAAATAGTAAAATGTATTTTCAGTAAACATAGGCTTTGAGTGAAACTTCAAAACCCGTCCTAATTATAGTCAAAACTTGAAGTAAAAAAGCATTAAATTTATTCAAAACATTAATAATACTCTTCTTTTTGAGACTTTCTTTGATTGAAATCAAAAATTCCTGTGATTTGAGCACAGATTAGATATATTTAAGATTAAGAAGAAGAAGAGACGAACAGTACTTCCTATTGATTGCAAACAGAGATTAAGTTTTTGAATATTCATCACAATTCAAGGCAAAGGACTTGAAATATATCCTCAAAACTGCCTACAGATTACAAAAATCAGAGGCTTTTTAAGACATAAATATTTTTAGTGTTTAAAAAAATCTATGAAAAGTAAATCTCTTTTTGAGTGAATCACTGAAAATGAAGAAAACATTTCCTCAAAATTACTTTTTGTTTTGAAAAACATCACATTTAAGAGAAATAAATTGAAATGAAATGAAAATATAATTTGAATGTTATTTTGAAAAACAAAAATGACCTCAAATTGAAGAAGAAATGGCAAAAACGTATATCATTTGAGATTAAAGACATAAGTTATGAAGAATTTCAACAAAAGTTATTAAATATTAAATTATTTACATATAAATAGTCTGAAACACAGACACGACTGCACTCTTCAAATGAAGGACACATTCCTACACATATAGCAAATGAATTTTTTATTCACGCTTTGGATAAAAATCATTTATTTATTTCATATTCTTCTACCGTTCCTCTCGTATACATAGATAGGAAAGCATTGTTCATCAAATTCATTCAAATAGTATTGAAATGAAAATAATTGATGAAATTTCGTGTTATTTTTTAATACAATTGTATAAAACATGATTTGATTGTGCAATCAGTTAATCATTTTTTTGTGAATACAATATTAGATTTTTTTTATATCTCTTTAAAAGACACATAAAAACTAATTAGATCTGAATCTTATGTTTTGTTCACTCATTAAACAAATTATACTATTTTTATGTGTTTTTTAAATTCAATTAACAGTTGACTAAAAAATCACAGAAAAAGAGAGGAAATGATGAGTTTTTACGGGAAAATTATGCATTCATTTCACTACTGAATAATATAATGAAATTTTGAATTCAAAAAAACTGATACATTATTAACTTAATTGCTATAAAAAACCATTTAATGTAAAAATAACCCCAAAAATAAAGATCTAATTGAAAATTAAGCGAAAAGATTGTATGAAAAAGTTTTCGCCTTTTAATGTAATTTTCAATTTGTTTCTGAAGTGAATTACTTTTTTCTCCATTACATGACTCGACCTCTAAATTATCGCTGAATATAAAGTTATTTCACATTATTTTGTTTGACATTTCATTTCTCACTAAAAAAAACTACAAAATTAACATTATTTTTGATAATTTCATTCATTGTTAAACATTAAGCAAATTGAGGTTATTTTACAAATTATTAAATAACAAAAAAACTTTACAAACAATAAGAAAAAAACTTTTTTCTCATACAATGAGTGAAAAAAATGAAAGAATTATTGAAAGAAAGCAGAAATTGAAAACATTTTTCTCAAGTTATGAAATCATATGAATTGTATTTATAGTAAAATACTTAAACATCTGCTTAAATGATATTCAGTGGAAAACATGTTATTATTATTACATAAGAGTTTGCTTTTATTAACTAATTATCAATTTTAATGAGTAATACATGGATCTAAAGAAAGGCATCGTTTGAGCAATAATTTAATAAATTTAAAGCAAAAATGACATCACTTTTCGTTTGAAACGTTTTTCTCATCGATTTTTAGTGCATTGAAAAATCAAATCTTTTGATTCAATAATAAATCAATTTTTAATTTTTTAAACAAAAAAAATATAATTGAATTTATAATAAATAAAATGAAAGCAAACAAAGAGTAATAAAGCAATGATTCTCTCAACTAATGACAGGTTATATCCATCACTAATGCAAAAGTGAAATCAGTTTCACAGAAATACATCATTTTTATAGACAATCGAAGGTTAAATGTATTAAAACTATTAAAACTTATATTTACTTAATGTTTAATAATTTTTAGTTTAATTAACACTTTGAAGGCAAAACTCATACAACATATTGAGAGACAATTTGTCAGTTAATATACAGAAGCCTTCTTAGGATTCACGCCTTGTATTGAATATTTTGTTTATTACTAAAAATTATTAGTAATCATTTGGGAAAAAGTTTTTGAATAAAAAAGAGAAGAAAATCTGAATTTTAAAAAAACCCTTTGAATCAAACTATGATTGACTTGAGTTGAGATCAGATATTACTTTATGATTAATTTTCAATGCATTTCCTAAACAGTAAAATCAAAGATATCAGTCCAACGTCACAATCAATGCTATATTCAATCAGAGATTTTGTTTACTTTTTTAATATTACTGTAAATCCAATTGAATATCAAATTTATTTACGCCTTTAAACAACTTTTTACTTTTTAAATGTCTTTCAATCTTAACAAACATTTCCTGAAGAATGATATGTTTATTATTTCTTTTGAAAATGCATTTCATATTCAAATTTCATATGAAAATTGGGATTTAAATCATTTATAAAGTGATTATAAATGTATTCTTTGATTACCGGATAGTTTTAAATGAAAGTATTTTACACTTGACCTCAATTTACACTAATATTTGTTTGCATTTTGGTAATTGTTTTTACAATAATTGACTCAAATCGTGAATCCTCTCAAAAGCATCGTTTCATATCTCAATTCAAACGAAGAATTGAATGAATTTTTGGCATAAATATGAAAATACTGTTTGTTTTTGAATCAAACCTTGAAATCAATTAAATTTGATTTTAATGAGTGTTGAAAATATCAGATCTTAAAAGCGTTAAAACACTCGTAATATTTCATATCATTTATAACTATTTCAGACAACACTGGATATCATCTCTTTCATTGACCCAAAAACTAATTAAACAAAAGGCAATAAAATTAGTGGAAAAGACATTGCATTGAAAACACGTATTGTATATAAAAGTGAAAATCCTATTCATATCTCAATATCAATAGGCATTCAAATCACTGAAACGTTATTATTATTAATGATTTGCTAATTGTTTTAGTAATGAATCAAAATTTAAAGAAATTAATAAATGATAAAAAAGTTTTTTCAACAAAACTGTGAATAAAATATATTTAGTAATGAAAGGGAAATTCAATTACTCTTACATTTGTTGTGTATTTTTGTTTATATCATTATTTATATTATAAAATTAGGTCTAAATAAAGAGATGGGAAAAACAAATACCAAAATTAGGTTAAGGTTAGGAATGGTTTGTCTTCTCTTCATTACACTGATTGCTATTCCGCGTGAAAAAACAAGAGATTAAACACTTATAGCGATTGAAGAATAGATTTATTGCTTATTTTTTTAGACCAAAAAACACATCAATTCTCACAACAAGTAATAGATTTTGGTTTTCACTTAATATTAATTATAAAACAAAAACACATTTTTCACTTCAATTTTTAGATCAAGTCTTTGTTATGTCTGCCATAAAAGTAATAAAACTTTTGCACGAAATAAGTGTCAAATAATTTGCTTTTATTGTTGTTTTCTTCACAAACTATCGGCAAAAGTCAGTGAAAATAAATTTCTTACGCTTTATATCATGAGTTCATTTCATTTGAATTATATATCTGTGAAAATAATAAAGTGAAGTATAGGTGCGACCATCGGATGAGTACTCTGTTCCTAAAAATACTTATTCACCGATCGCTTCAGGATTTTGTTGAATAACATTTGAATATCAATTATAAAACACTTATATTTTAAGCTTAAATACAATAAAGGACTGAATCTTAAGCACTAATACATCATTTCAGAGGCGATTATACTCTGAATTTTAAATGAACTCGAGGTTTGGGATGAGGTCTGGAGCTGAGGGCGAGTCACAGATTCCGTTAATTTTAATAAATACCTATCTCTCAATACATGCAATAAATTTGTGTCGTCTTTAACAGTGAAATGAATTGAAAGAGAGATTGATATCAGCATAAGATAGCATAAGATCTCCTTTTCAACTATCACTGAGTATATAATCATAAAATAGGTTTCAGTACTTAATAATTGATTTTTACAAATAAAGTGAAATAATATTCACATAAAAAGAGGACATTTGAGTCAATGGTTAAGAAGTTTTAGTGAATACACAAAAATATTTTGCAAACAATTATACGATTTTCGCGGATATCGTAAACATTTAGTTAATTATAAGTTTTGTACAAAATATTTGCCGCTATTATAACGTAAACACAAAATAACTCTATTTTATGAGCGAATCATACGCTAAAGCCTTTGCATAAATGAAAGGAAAGGTAGAAAAGGCATAATTTTCTCATCACTCAAATTAATGAGTGAAAGGTATAGCGAAACACATGAACGAAGAAATACAACAAAACTTTTTAACAAATATTATCAATAAATCAGTACTTTTTTCGGGGAAAGGGATTCATTGCTAAACCGATTGTGTTGTTGAGTCCAAAAAATGAGATCAATTTCACAAAATTACTCATCAGTTCTCAGTTTTCTCTCTAATTATTATAAGAAATCATTTTTTACAACACAAACAAAGTTTTTTCACCAAAAAGGGTACAGAGTTTTCTGAACCGAGAAATAAATTTTCGGTGTTTTTGTGTATACAATGAATAATTGAAAAAATATATTCAATTAATGTTTTATTTATAATTAATTTTTAGCATTTTTTTCATCAATTTTGTTAAACATTTTCCTTTTTCAGTGAGTTTTGATTTATTGAGAAATCGTTTATTAAAAGGGAAGAGAAAAATAACTTTTTGTGCACAAAGTTATGTAAACAATAAGGAGTTTGAAATTCAAGTTCATTTCATTTCCGAAAGGCATTCAAAATTATTATTCACTTATTTTTTCTTGTTTTTTACAACTCTTTTAAAAATTCAAAAGTTATTTAAAAAACATGAAAACACATGAAAAGTCAACTCAAATGTAATTATGTCTTAAAAATTTGATTTTTTCCGATATTATATTGCATTAGATTTTATAGACGTTTGAGAGTGAAGTGAAAGGTCGACAACCGTATTGTCAGTGCATATCCAGGGTCTAAGAGAAGTGATGTTTGGAAATGAATCACTCGATGGATAGTTAGTTATGTTAAGTCTAAGCAATGTTTAAAACCTGTTCATAGGATATACTATCAAAAATTCACGAATGCATCGACAGAGCAGAGCATAGCATAGCATCGGATCTTTTTATTTACAATTCACTACTTTTTCATATAAAAAATGTTATTTCGAGGCCTGAAAACCATGTCTGAGAGTTAAGGCCCCAAAAGCCTTCTCTCTCTCTCTCTCTCTCTCTCTCTC
>JAQGAT010000337.1:0-36956 GCA_034687845.1 Pantelozetes paolii
ATCATTATGTTTGGCCGTCGAGCGCAAGGTTTTCAACAAATCATCTCTTTTTTCGTTTTTATAGATTTTAACCTAAAATGCAATAAATATTAATAAATATATAAATATTTCTGAAATGCAATCAATTGTTTCACTTTTAAGTTATATTTTGATTTAATAATTTTAAGCATTTTATTAAAACTCAATATTTTTTTGAATTCAATTTAAATATTAAATTCATTATTAATCCAATATTTTATAACAAATTTAAATCTATTATTAATTTTAATTATTATTTAAATGAAAGTTAAATCTGATATAAATTAATATATATTTATTTTTAATTGTTAGAGGAATCAATAAAAATAGGAATTTATGTGAAATATATTGAAATATAAATAAATTTGCAAAAAATAATGAAATAATTATATTTTGTTATTCATAGATATTAATTGAAGGCTTTAACTAAAAATATATTATTAACTCTAATTTCTGACCTCAAAGTAAAGTTGATTGAATACATTGGACAGTCGTATGCATTCTTCATCAGAACCAACTCTTCTGGGAAAACGGTTGTCATCGTAGTCCACATTATTAATAATAATACAAAAACCCCTGGGCTTTGATTGCATTGAATAGATATTTGATCCGACGATTGGTTTTGAGATTTCATTCGTAAAAATATAATTTTCATCCGTTTTGTTGTTTTCATCGATAGTTTTGTTTAGACTTTGGTTGGATTGAGATTCTGTTGAGTTGTTTAATGATAATACAATGTTGTTTTCGGATGAAGAGGATGTGGTGCTTGAGTTACCTGTTGTGGTAGTCAATCTCCGATCATTCCAGTTATGATCAAGTTCATTTGCCTCCATTCCGACGCACAGGTAGTGGTTTTTCTACAATTAATAAAAAATAGTTAAAATCAAATCTTTTCAGACGTTGAGTAAATGTATAATCAATTTAAACAAATAAAAAAATTTGAATAATTTGTTAAATCTTTTTAAATACAAATAGTTTTTAAAACAAATATTTCAAAACTAATCAATTATTTTATATTTTGTGATTGAAATAACATTTATTTAACTCAAATAATAACAGACTTTTAATATTAATTAAAATTATTTAAAACAAAAGTTAATTACATTTATTGAGTTCAGAAAGAATTGATTACAAAACAAATATAAACCAAAATATAATATAGTTGTGAAATATATTCATCACTCATAGAGTCCTTGTTATGTAAAGCAAAAGGTTTTATAGTCTGAATCAATTCACTTATGAAGTGTTTGAGCAAAAGTGTTATTTCAAAAGAGTTTATTTGAAAAATTAATAAAAAATTTCTTTTATATATATTTATAACTTTTCATGTGTTTTGGTTTTGGTTTATAGTTTTAAACTTAAATATTCATCATTGGATTCGCAGCTAAAGTCCTTCGATCTCTCATATGAGAGACATTTGGTTTGCTCTGTAATTATCATAATATGATATCATTATAGCTTATACTGACTGTTCACTCACTACCAGTATATATACCTTAATCTATCCTCACTTTCTCTCACTCTCTGCTCTTTCATACATATCCCTCTCTCTAACCATCTTTATCCCTCTCTTCTTAGTTTTTATTTACTTTTATTTTTTAACTAAAACTCAATTCTGTCTATCATTTCATATATCTCTCAATCTTTTCTTAAGGTCTTTGAAAAATGACTTTAAGAGCGCGTACTTCAAAACTAATGGCAGTTTTTTAAACAGAAAACAACAAAAATATTTTATATTATTTTTATATATAATTTCAATACTTTTCTCCTTTAAAAACAATTATTATATTGTTTATAACGACAGGATTTCACTGCAAAGTAGTATATAATTTTGACATGATTCCCTCAAATTATGACATCGACTTAAGATCGTCATTGAAATAATGGCATAAAAAGTGATTGGTAATATTATTTTAAAAGATTGATCTATCTAATTCTCTAAAATTCTGCAGCTATAAATATATTGTAGAAAGCACATTGATAAATTTAAAAAATACAATACTACAACCAAAATAAACAGATCATATGTTTTAATACTTTCAATATATTAAACCAGAAATATAATAAATTAAATTGTAAAATAAATTTTTATAGTGCTCATGGTTAAATCATATTCTGATGGTATTGATATTTATCATCCATTTAACCAGTTCATATAATTATGAAATACTATAACCAGAAAATGTGGTTATTATAGATTTGTACAAAATATCTTGTTTACTCTGCACTAAGCTTTTTATAGCTAAAAACTTTTCCGTATTTTCTCTCACAATTTGAAATATGACTCAATTCTTGTAAATTATTTATTGTTAAGATTATTCAAAATAATACTAATATATGAAAAGTCATTGAAGACATAAAGACATTATTTTATTGAATATTCAATGACTTCTTTGTTTTTAATTTCTTTAATCTTTATATTTGTTTATATTTACTGTAATTTATATGAAATTTATTAATTCATTAAATCTTTAATTTTAATTTTGAAATTAAATTTTAATTTACATAACTTTCTTAAATAATAAATCAATTAATTATTAAACAACTGTTTTCATAATTATTTTCAATTTATTTCATTTATTCATTTATTTTTTAAAACATTTCTTAATTTATCATAAATTTTATACTTTTATTGATTGACATTTTATTTGACAATTATATTATAAATTCAGATCACAAACTGATTGATGTAGTTTATATAACAGCTACGGTAAATATAACAGTATTAAAAGTAATATAGTGTAAAAGTACTGTATATTTAGGTTATAAAAATTAATTTTTTGTTTTTACTGCAATGAATAGTCATATAATAAAATACGTTATAATTTTTCACAAATAATTCAAGGATTAAATGAAAAATAAAATTATATTTCAGAACAAAATTTTTGTTGTTTTTAACTATTTTTCATTAGTTTTTAGCCATTATTTTACTCTTTTTTTTGTTGCAGAACTCGGAAGTAATAGTGTTTTCAAACTTAAGGTTTTTTCACATCTGTTCTCAAATATTGAAATTTATTTTAAAATTTTAAGTAAAAATAATTTCTTTATATTTTCACTATTTTTTCTTCACTTTTATTATCAAACATACAATAATACAAGCAATTCATATGAATCACAGTAAATACAGTATAATGCAATTGAAGCCTGCACTTTTATTTCAATGTCAAAAATAAAAATAAATGATTTACTCGCATATAAAAAAGTGTTTTCAAATCCAATTCAATTACACTTTTGAATAATTTATTCGTTGGTTATAACAACAGACAAAACAAAATGTTTGAAAATTTGTATTTATATTTAATGAAAAATTTATATTTATATAAATAGAAAGTATTCATAAATTATATTATTTTTAATTGAATAAAGTTTTATGAAATAATATTTAGTAATCTTTATATAAATATATATATTTTAAATGTATTTGATGTATTTCTAAATACCCTGAATACTTGAAAGGAATCATACAATACATTCAGTATATAATTACATCTTATCTAACAATATAAATGTTAAATCAATCAAAACATTATTAAAATGAAAAAAATCTCTATTTAATTGTCTTTTAATTTATATATTTTATGTACTTTTTATTATTATTTTAAAAGAGAAGTAATTATTATTTTATTTAAAAAAACAATGATTTGTTTGAATTGTAATTTGAATTTGTTTTGATAGAGATTTGATGTATTCTTCGCTATATTTGTTAAATAATTTTCAAAATGAGAAACTGATAAATGAATTGATTATTTAACGTTTAATTCACTGCTGGATTTAAAATAAATTTTAAAATGTGAAGGATATTTCTGATCACAAGACTAGAAATGTGTTTATATCAATATACTGTATTTTATTCAAATGTTGATTTTGATTTTTACAGTATTTAAAAATAATTAGATTTTTGTTATTTTTATTTAATATTTAGATTTATTATTAAATAATTTTACAATTTGTGTTTTCATATGATATAAAACAACCAGAATTAATCAAGAGTAAATTATAAAGTGTTTACTATTTTTACAATATGATCGCAATAGTTTAGATCACCTAAGTATTAGGGATAATTTAAAAGTATATAAATTTAAAAATTGGATTATATTTGACTCCTGTACTGCAAATAGAGATGCTAGGTCAAACAATGGAAATTTGTTTCAAATGAAGTTCTCTTTTCGCACTCTTTTATAAATACAAACCTTAATGTCAATAAAATTTAATATAAAACATGTGATCATTGTTTAAAATATTATGCCATAAATAATAAAAATAAATGCATTTCTCTTGTAATTCAGTGAATATTTAATTATTTTGTCAAATCTTATAGAAATAAATAAATTGTGTGAAAGAATAAAACAATTGGTTTGTCATTAGTGTGTCATTACTTATAACTTATAAGTTATAAGTCATAGCCAACAGTCAGGAAATATACAGAAAATGATTTATTCTTAATCATTCAAAATTGTAATATTTTATTCTTAATATTGACAAGGTCATATTTTCAATGAAACACAGAATATTGAAGGTTATCCCCCTTTGATGACCGTTGGCTTAGAGTATGTTTTATATAATATTAATTTCTATAATTTATAAAACAACAGAAATGTGTAAAAAATCAATTGAATTTGTATTTTCAAAATCTTTTAATATTGATATAATGTTAATGAAGTATAAGTTGATTTAATTAATTGAAAAATAAATATACCAGCTTCATTAACACTTTGTTACACGAATCAGTTCTCGAATCAATTACAGAACAGTGTATTATATGATTGTATTCAATACTTAATTCAGAGGGTAGTCGACATATAAGTGAAAGGATGAGCCTGGTTTCAGATTACCAATCATTATTGCGTTTAAATTGTTTAACAATAAAATGAGAAACATGCTAGGAGCTCATATCATACTTATTATTCATATAATATCAGCTTTGTTTGTAGAGTTATACAGGATAAAAATCAATTTATTGAAATTTTAAAGTCTACTGGATGTCTACAGAGTACATTAAGGTAATTCATAATATTTATTTAGACAATGTAAATTTTATTTAATTAAATATTTAGTAAAAGTATCCAATATTTCCAAGAAATTATGAAAATGTCGAAACAATTTTGATAAAAACTCAATTATTTTAATATTTATCACATACGAGGGATGTTTTACAAGTTTTAACTTTCCTTTTTAATTTTGTGTGGGTTTGTTATAACGAGAAATAAATTGTATCGTAATCATTTAAGGTGTTTGCATAAAAAGAAGGTCATCGATTCTAGGGGTATAATTTTGTAAACATATACATTAAAACAAGGGTTTATTTAAATAATGTTCACTTGAACACATTAATATCCGTTGCATTAGCAGAGCAGTTGTATTGTATATACAAATAAAATACACTACAGAGTACATTGCTCAAATTCTAAAAACCAAAATTCATAATTGAAATAATATTAACAACCTAAAACGCAAATTAATGTAAATATTAATAAGTTAATGTATTTATTGAATATTTATTAATTATACCCCCCTTTTGAGTGCTTGGCGACCCACAGAATTGCATATACATTGATTACACAAAGCCTTAATTTCACAATATTTTTATTTTAATAAAACAACGTTTGATTTGATATCAAAAAATATATAATTTAAGTGATTTTAGTTTTATTTTACTTTAAACTCATTGAATTAATAATATGTGATATGTTGTGAACAAAAGTGAGAATATTTGTATTTTTATAAAACATTTAAAGCTATTTCTGTTGAAAATAGTTTTCCCTTTGAATATTCATTTCAAAACTATTTTAAGTCTAATGTAGAAGAGAACTGAGTGTTTGCTGGTTTTATACTTTAGTGGTTTTTATATGCCTTTGTAAATAATAAAGTATTTTATTGAGTGCTCAGACTATTATTAAAATCAAATTTTCTGAACTCATAATATGTTATAATTATATGCTTTAAGATATAGTCTCTTGTTCTCAGAGTCTGACTTTAAGTTTCTTATAAAATGATATATTTTTATAAATTTCTATTTCATCTGAAAATACATTTCAAACTAATATTAGTCACAAAAATAAATTACTTTATGTTATAAAAGTAATAAAAGTAAAAATAGTCTTTCTCCTTTCAAAATATACTAACGATTAGTTTGTTTTTGAAATAATGCAAAAAAGTTATGTAATTTTTCTGAAACCCTAACACTGTTAGGCTAACAGACATTCTTCTCGATTCCAGTTTTTATACATCTATTAAATTGTTAGCTATATATCTAATAGTGTATAACTTTTATACTATATATAGTGAGCGTATATATTAATGTAAAAATAGTTTTGAAGTGTTTTTTATGTGACGTTTGACTCTTTACAGCAGTAGTTCAGAAAGTGTTTTGGGAAACCAGTTGTCTGTTTGATAGGCTGTGTGTTGTTTAGGAACTCAGAGACAGTTTGACGACAACCGCCGATCCAATTATGGAAAACAATGAGAACTCTAAAAACCTATTGAATATGAATACAAGTGCTAATAGTTATTATGATATCAGTAATAAAAGTGATCGCAATTATGTGCCTGAAAACCATCGCAATAGACCGTCATTACACCGGTTGGACAAAAGACATGGTTCAGACAAAGATGTTCTGCAAGTAATCGATGGCATGAAAGCAAGAATTCATCAGTTGTTGAATGAAACCAATGAATTGAAATATGAAAACAATAAACTTAGGAAACAATTACTCAATCAATGAATTCAATTCATTGTTAAAAATAATTTCATAATAAATTGTCGTTTATTTTGCTCTCAAAACCAAATTTTAAATTCCGAGTAAATATTTTTTTTTGTTTTCAATTATCTTTTAATTAAAATTTTAAATATTTTTTGTTAAAATTACTTATTTCTAACTTTTATTGAGATTTAAAGTTAAGATTTAAATATCTTTTATGAAATTGAAATTATTTTAAATATATTTTTATATGTCATTAATGTATTCAAAATCTATCGATATTTTAGTCTAAAATATTAAAATAAGTTTTATTTTCTTTATTTTCTATAGATTTGTGATTTAATTAAATTGAAGCACTGGATGCCAAGTGCTTCGGTTTAATCGAAATTAAGACCAAAACTCAGTTTAAACATTAAAACAAAAGACTTTATTAAAGCATTGATTTGAATACAAGTGCTGTGTATGAGAGCTGAGGAGAGTCTGTCTGTATGGTTGTGGAATGCGTTTGTTTTTAAGGGTTTAGGAGGGATTAGTTTAGGGGATTAGCTTTTAGGTCATGAATGGGGAGATAACGGGGTCATCAATGGATTAGAATAGTATTCTGGGAAAGGGTTCAATGAGTTCATAGGAAAGGTATACAAAAATAGGGAATCGATGTTTGTGTTTGCCATCGATGGCCTCAAAATAATTAAAAAATAAAGTTTTAATGAAATTGAAACAAAAATTAATGTAAAATTCATTCATATTTTAAAAATAAAGTCCTGATTATTGTGCGCACAATAAAAACAAGTATTTTTTAAATGATTTTATTACAAACGGATATGAAATACGTTGAAATCAAATATGAATTTTATGTAAATTTATTTTATTGTTTGAAATAAAAAAAAATGACGTTTTAAACACAATTTTAAATATGAATTGATTACTTTATTTTTACAAAAATTTAATTTGACATAATAGTAATAATATAAAACAATGACCAGGATTAATCGATTCGAAATATAATACCTGTATTATATTAATTGGAAATTTATTATTATCTTGGTATAACTAATTTTTAAATGTGTATGCCTTTTTCATTTTATATTGATAAGTTAAATTATGTCATTTGATAATTAGTGATTGATTTTAATTTATTAAATCTTAATCTTTAAACAATGTTTGCATACGTTTTTCAAATCAATGTTACATTTATTTATAATAAAATAAAATTATTAAATAATATTTATTTTATGTATTTTTAGACAATACGTGTCATTCAATAATCTGATAATACAATCAGTAATTATTCACAAAATGTTCATTAATTATTGAATTCAATTGAATTTTGGATGTTATTAAAGGAAGTGATGATTCATTCATTCATTCACTCTTTGTTTTGATGATAAAATGTTAAATAATTGTTAAAATAATGATATCATAGACAATAATAATGAATATTTCCTTATCTATTGATCTAATACTAAACGTCAAACAAATCATTTTACTTTAATTTGTCATTATTTGAAATGAATTAAAATACGTGTACAGTATATGCAATGAAATCTATCCTCTCTTAATATTTTTATTTTAAGTTTTAGATATAATATTTAGGTTTTAATTCAAAAGTAAATGAAAACAATTCAAGGTCTATTATTGATATCACGGAAACATTTTTGATATAATATTGTTAGTTTGTTTACATTATTGCTTTTTATTGCTTTTTATTCATTATTTTAGATTTAAATTATTATTTTATTATAATTCTTAGATATAATATAAAATAAGTCACATTTCAATATACACTATATTTTCAAGTCTCTGATTATTTACATTTATTTATATTAAGTTATATAATTATTCAAACAATATCTAATCAAGAACATAACCATCTAAACATTTCTGGTTAACGTGTTCAGTCTTTATAAACATACAGTATGTTCAAGACATTAAACTTTGTCCAGGGGGATAATTTATGTAATAAACTATAATTTTTAAATAATAATAGTCTAATATTTGAGGAAATATTTGAGATTTTCCAAAGTATTAGAGAATAAAAATTGCAATTAATTGGGAAATAAATGTTTTCCCTTTCCCGTTCATTATCTATTAATCATTTATAACAAATAAAATAAAAGACATGAATAAGCAATGTTAAATCATTTATACTAACTGACCTAGGGTATATCTGTGGAAATAAGATATTAATAGTTAATCTTAAAATATAATTAATATACCAATTACTAAAGATTTCAAATCCATTGCAATCAATAATAAAAATATAATATTTATTAAAAATAATTGTTTTATCAGTTTTTGTCGATTCTGTCTGTTTTGTGGGCTCTGTTGGCTCTGTGGGCTCTGTTGGCTCTGTCAGGTGTTTCCATTAACAGTTCAATAATAAATTCAATTCAGTCTATAATTAAAGAATTATTATTTATTTCAATATTATATTCAATACATATATAAAATAGAGAAACCTGTTAAACGTATTTAATATAAAACTGCCTTTTTTATTTAATTTTATAATTAATATCTACTATTAAATCTTTGATTCAAGGTTAGTTTAGACATTCACTTTAACTATTATATTGAATGATCGTACAGTAAGTGCTGTTTATTCAATAAAGAGTTATTTAAACATAAGAAACAGTTATTTATCTAATATTCAAATAATTTCCAAAATATTAATATAAATAATAGTTTTTATTATTATTATTATTATAAATTAAAATTTTGATCATTAATGAGGAAAATGACAAATATTATCACAAATATTATTATTGTTTTCAATTTTTCTGTTGAGTAAATGTAGTTTAACTGTGTTTTCAATTAATTATATTAAATATAATTTTAAAACAATTTATTTAATTTTTATTTTTAATTAAACGCTCAGAGTCAATTCATTTCAATTCAATTTTTAACAAATATTTTTTTTCCTGTTTAATTGACTTCAGATCTTTCAGATTGATTGACGCATAAGAAATAATAACTGTAAATAACATTATAATAGTTATCATTATCATTAACAAGATATTATCAGATAAGGTAACACACAGTAATATACTAGGTTGACTTAAAATTAATGTCGTAAAGCTCGGTCTACTCAGGAATGGTATAAGTGATGGATTGGATCTTTATTAATGAAGAAGGAAAGTCTGATTTGAAATGAATAACACTTTTAATATGGTTTCAGACATTTTTTGGTTCTTTTCTTTTTTTTTTGTAAAATTATACTTTCTCATTTTTTTATTTACTGTAATTTACAACTTATTATAAAATTATTTGATATTTTTTTTTGTTGATCTTTGAATCCATAGGTTTTGTCCCAACTCTTATCGAGATTTGTTTCTAAAATGTTGATAAAAGTACTCTGAGCCAAATCGGTAGTTTTCACCAAAATATATAACAATGCACCCTGTTCACACTCTAAAAACTGTTTTTCTGTTGAGAAGTTCAATTTTGCGGAATATTACAAGTTGTTAGTTGTTTTCAATACACATTGGTCTCAATGGTCTGGTTAATAATGCCTTGGAGATGATACCATTGCCGGGTAAGGACTGATAGGCCAATAACATCACTGCTTTGTAACCAAATTTATAAATTATATCTTAAATTGCAAACAATAATCGTCTAATATGTGATCAGATTATCTGAAATATTGTGGAATTTTAATAAACTTTTTATAAAAATATATTCCTATTTTGTAAACAAATAATACCTGTCTCATTTTTATATAACAATGATCCTACACTATCCATATTTAATTTATTCTTAATATAGAGAAATGATAAACTACTGATTGCGAAGCATATTTAACTAAGTATAATAGTACAAGGTAATATCCAGGAAATATACTGATAGCTTAGATTGTGTACCCAATAACGAAAGTTTTATAAATATTTACAAAATAATAAATTTATTTTAAGGTATTTATTATGTTTGTGTGCGAACACAAAATCATTGCCAGAAATCCTAACAAATAAAAAATTAATTAATAAAACAATTTAAATATTTTTATAAATTTTTGTATAACAGGAATAATTATTTATGGTCTTGATAAATTTTAGAATATTTCTTGAATCAATGTTTATATAAAATGACCTAATTATTATTTAATATATTAAAGTTATCAATATAAATATTTTGCCAAAATATAAATTTTTTAAATTAAAAAAGTAATTTTAACTGATAAAACATATTTTCAATTTACTAATCAACATCAGTTTACTACCCCTGGAATGAATGCCATATTTATTGTAATTTTTGCGGGATGTGATTATTATTGCATTAATAATTGAAATGACAATTAATATTATATGACATAAATGATAAAATATATTTAAAATTCGTATTAATATTCAATACTTGAGAACATGTCCTTTAAATCACTTATATTTTCACATAATATATACAGTATTCACGTATATTCACATATATTAACCGGATGTTTTAGTTTTTACAGTATTTTAAATATTGATTATACTCTTTGTCTTAAAAACTGGTTTAGTACCGGAAGATCGCTCTATTGATCTCAGCCCAGGGTCTTATTTAAGGGGTATTATTTTATTATACAACGTTTAGAAATGTTATTTAGAGTTGAGGCCAATGTCATCAAATACTGTTAGTTTTATATTGAAATTTCAATTATTATTGTCGAAAAAAGAATAATACGTTTCAGATATTATGTAAAAAATTTATCATTTGTTAAGTTATTTGAAAAATATATTATTTATAATTCAATGTTTACTAAAATATAATATTTGTAAATAAAAACTTGTTTTGAATTTTATCATAAAATCTATATTTGTGTTCATTGTCTTCACTAATCAATGAGTTAATTATCTATACACTTTAAGATTTGATTTAAACGATTCTGGTTAAATACATATTCTTTGTCTTAGTGTTAATAACACTCAGATATGAACATAAAAACGGTATTTAATTTAATTTCAATACAAGTGCCCGAAAACTGTATTTTTATTGAATTTCTAATTGTGATTATTTTGCATTTATTTTATATTTTTGTCAATTATTTTCAATATTTTTTTAAATTTTAAGTTTATTTACATTTTTATGATATTTCAGATCATTTTTATTGCAATTGCTTTTAATTTGTCTTCAATTATATCTGCAAATCAATCTGAAGATGACTTAACAGCTGCAGAATCTGGATTGGGAGGTAAAGGTGCTGCAGTGGTTGGGGCTGGCAAGTTTGGAAAAGCAGGTGCTGCTGGGGCAATAGCAAAGGGGGCAGGGGCTGCCGGATTTGGAGCCAAGAAATTTGGCAAAAAAGGTAACCAATAATTAGTTATTAATTTTATAACAAAGTTATTATAAAATTAAAATAAATATTTAAATTAGGTTTCGCTTCCGGGGGTGCGAAAGGAGCGGCGGGTTTTAAGAAAGGTAACTTTTATTAAATATTTATATATATCTGTAATTATTACAAAATCTGAGTTGACTATACTGTTAATGACAGGGGCGGCGGCAAAATCTGGTGCAGCACTGGGAAAGTTTGCAAAGGCTGGGTTTAAAAAGGCAGGCATCAAGAAGGCATTTGCGGCCGGGCATAACAAGAAGTTTGCAAAACTAGCCATTGTATCACATGATCAGGCATTTAAATTCGGCACTGTTTCTGGCTTTGGTGTTGCAGGGGGTAAGGCGGCCGGAATTATTGCAAAGAAAGGTGCGGCTAAAGCTGCAGGTGCTGCTGGTTTTAAGAAAGGGGGAAAGTTTGGCAAAAAAGGTATAAAATAAATAAAACTTAATTTTTATTCAAAAAAATACAATCTGTTTTAGGTTTTGCTGCCGCCGGTGCCGCTAAGGGTGGTTTCAAAAAAGCTGCCGGTGCTAAGGGAGCATTTAAAAAGGGTGGTGCGTTTGGAGCTAAGAAAGTCGGCGCAAAGAAAGCTGCAATTATTGGATAAATAATTTAATTCAATGTTTATAAATGTTACCAAGATGAAGTTTATTTTACTTTTATACTATTATTTAAATTTATGAAAGAAATGACAAAAAATAATTTAAAATCGATTTTTAAGACTAATATATAATTTTCTCTCTTTTTAGTTCAATATAACACTTAATAAAATACATTTATGGCATTCAAAGTGATATTTAAAATCTAATTCATTCAACAATAACTATAAAGATGTGAAGCCTCAGGTCACTAAAGTTTATAACCTAGTACAGTATATCTTAATGCAATTAACATTATTGATGTAACGAGTATAAAAATTTGTGAAAATAGAATTGAATTACCATGCTTCATATCTTTACTATTTAATTTATTCATTTATAAATTTGAAAAAATGTCAGATTTTATGAAATATTTTTAAACATTTTTTCCTTTTATTCATAATATGACGGAAAATATGACGTAAAGTCTGTTCTTATTATAATTAATATTAATAGAGTGTGTAAAGTGTGTAAAGTCTGGAGACGTATATTATATTGAGGCCAATGTTACTCATATTATATAAGAGTTTTTCAGTTATTTATGAAATATTTGAAAATAATTTCATAATTTATATGTATTTTTAAATTCAGATAAAATTTAATAAATATTTTGATTTACAAGTTATTTATATATTTCTCATTAATTTTATTTAATTTTTCATTATTTGGCAAAAATAGTTAAATATTATTATGAACTACAAGTAAATTCATTCTTAATGTTATAAAACCCATTTTATAGATGGAGGGACATTAATTGTAAAAAAATATATTCAGGTTTGTTTTTATAGATAACCAGAATATATAGTAGTTTCCTCTAACAATGTAAGAGTACAGCAGTTCTTTAACTTCAATATTCAAATCTAATGATTAGATACTGTATATTACAGTATATATTAATATTGGATATACAGTACATTATCTTGATAATATTTTTATTTTTGTTTTATATAATCAACAATTTATTCTATATTCTTCTTATTTTATAGTATTTGTCAAACTATAATACAATTACAATTTTGATTTAAATAAATTAACCTTGAAACTAATACATTATTAAAATTGTTGAAATTTAATTTAAAAATAATTGTTGCTTGGTTATTTTAATTATTCAAAATATTTATTAATAAATTTATGTAATCTCAATGTCTTTAGTAATGTCTGAACCGATATTTTTTTGTAATTATTTTCTTCATCTTTCCTCCGATATCTCAATCCATCAGAAGTTTTGAAACAATTATTGAAAAAAAATGTCAATTCCTTTACATCTTTCTCGGATGGAAAGGCAGATAAACCATCAGCACCTGAAGTGTTATATATTTTAGTCTTAAATACAAATATTTTGTTATATTATATCTATATTTGAAATCCAGAGATAACTTTAAATTAATGATAAAGACTTCACATATAAATATAAAAACCAAGACTTACTCGTAATTTTACGCATCAATGGGTGTGAATCACAAAAAGCACTGTCGCTTACTATAAAACAAATTTTAGATATCATTGAAAATAAGAGAAATAAAAAGGTTTTTGATTTTTTCATAATTTTGTCTTAATTTCAAAAAATCGTTAATTATTTTACAAAATCTGTTTATTGTCTGAAATTAAATCAAATTTTCTTATCTTTATATACGAAACAGAAAATAATTTAATGAATGTTGATTTGAAAAACTCATTATATTTGTTGAAATGTATATAATTTTTTGATTAATATTTTCATTAGATTTGACGTAAACTAAACTTTTCGGGGAAATTTTGAATTATTTATACAATCAATGAATTAATAATTTAAGTTAATTGAGAACTATTTATATAATAATTACTGTTTTGAAAGTAATTCAAAATTTTATTAACTTTATTGAAATGAATTTAAATATTGCTATAAATATTGAAATAACATTTAAATTAACACAAAATAATTAAATAATTATAACTTATAAACAATAACTCAGTGAATGACCAGTGAATGCACTAAAGTGGGCGTAAGATCTATATTCCCTTTAATTATAACCAGATATTCTTAAATATGGGATTTTAATCAAGATCAATTGAGTTTAAATATAATAACGAAAATATTAGTAAATATTGCGAATATAATTGGATTTTACTTTTAATCAATGATTTATTTAAACAAATGATACAATAATTGAATAAATAATTGTTTCAATTCTCAGAAATTTTCTTTTAAATCCATTATTAATAGTTTTAAATTATTTTTACAATAATTATATTTCAATTATATTTTATTTAAATTCAAAATTTTATTTTAATTTATTTAATACAATATTATCTGATTATTGGTTCAACATTTTCTTCTAACTTGCCCAGTTGTCTTTTTATTAGGATATTTTTTGAATTCATTTAAATAATGATATAGATTATTTTTTTTCTTGAATCTCATGCCATCGTAAAGCTTAAGACACTCAAACATATTAGAAAATTGATCAAGCATATTGTTTACATTTTGGCCACCTTCACCCTCCGTTTGTTCGGCTCTTTTATCTGCGTTTTAAGTATCAGAAAAAATAAATAAAACAAAATATTTAATTATTTTATACTGTATTTGCAATAACTGTTTGAAAAACACTATTAAACAATAATCACATAATATTTATATATATAACAATAAATTACTAAATATTTAAATAAAAAAATATTATATTTAAATCATTGAGTGAAAAGAAAACATTGAAATATAAATAATAAGCAAACCTTCTGTTGATTTAACCAAAGATCGTATGAAGACATTTGTCTTTAAATCTAACAATTCATCGTTTGTTTCACATTTGATCCGATATTTAAAAATCATAACTAAAATGAAATAACAAATAATAATTTTTGTTTCAAACATCGTCTAAATACTACTTTATTCTTAAGTCTAAGACATCAAAACTTATATAAATTCTGTTCAATAAAAATCTTCAAAAAAAACTCTTTATAATTAAAATGAAAAAAATAGTTTTAATGTAAAAACATTTTCTTTTTTAAGCATTTGTAAATTAAATTTCATCTAGCATACTTTAGATAAAAACATCTCTTCATTTATTAATAAAATGTGAATTAAAAATTTACCATGCATAAAAGGATCCGAATAAAATTATTAAATAAGTAAGGATATCCATTTAACTTGCTCTTTGATCATGTATAGCCGATGTATTGATATTATGGTAAATGTTTGAGTGATACATATACTGTATATGAAAGACATTAATCAATATTTAAATCTCATAAAAAGTAGAGCTCAGAGAAAGGGAAAACACTATTTATAAAATATTAATGTAATACTCTGTATAATGCATACTTATAATGCATAACATAACTTGCTCACATTAATTGAGTTGAATTAATTCAAAAGTAAGTACTGTATTAATAATCTCACATTATTTGTGCGTTATTTGCATTCAATTGATATTTTATTGAATAAAATATACAAATTCTAAACAAAATTGAAATTCAATTTCTTTTGCTTAAGAAATGAAATCATTTTCAAATCTTTTATTAATAATTTTAAAAATATTAATTATTTTTAGATATTTTTAAAAATTAATTCATTGAACGTCAGTATTCCGGGAACTTTAATATTTTAAGTATGAAATCAATAAGTTAGTGAAAGATATATCGAAATACAAGATAACATGCAATTAATCCCCATTTTCTTGAACAAACTGAATACATTAGTACTTAAGTACTAATTTGAATAATTGAACTTGATAATGTCATTGTTTGTCTTCACTTAATAGGGTCTTCTATTCTGAGAAATTATTTTACAATTATTGAAATAATAAAAAATATCTAAAAACCGGTTCAATATTCTTATACCAAACCTCAAACCTTGCATTTTGATTGAAATTGTCCTTCAAATCACTATTTATTATATTATTTGCTAATAATTGGCAAAACTCTCAATTGATTTATAAAAAGATGTTATAAACGATGAAAAACTAATTTCTTTTAATTATTAAACACTTTTTTTTAATGTTTTAAACGGTTTGAGACAAACATTTTTAAAAGTTTTTGAAAGTGAAAGAAAATGAAAATTGTTTTTAAAGTTTTGAAAATTTATTTTATATTTTTATTTTTTCAAATTTGTTTTGAATGTAAACGTAATTATAATCACAATAAACGAGAGTTAGAGTCAACTAAAGTCGTGATTATATCACAAAATAAATGCAAAGAAAATCAATTACCAATTGTTATACACTCTGCCGCTCAGAGCACCGGTAAATATTTTGATAGAAGACAATTGACTAGAAATACATGGGTTAGTCAGGCAAAGGACGTTGGAATGAGACCTCTGTTTGTTATTGGTTTACCTCAAGACAGTCAAACACAGACCGATTTGGAAAGGGAGGCCAAACAACACAAAGACATCATTCAGTTTGGATTCATTGATAACTATTATAATCTCACTCTAAAAGCACTTTCAATATTGGGTTGGATTACAAAAAATTGTTTGACCAGTGATTATGTACTTAAAACAGATGACGACGTTTTGATTAATATACCTCTTTTGGACACTATGTTTAAAGAGAGAGGTTTTGGCAATGGATTAACCGGAAAAATGTTGACAACTAGAAGCAACCGTGGATTTGGGCACAAGTGGTTTATGCCTTCAAACATTTATAAAAGCGATTTTTATCGGTTTTTATATGGATTTAGTTATGTTATGTCCAAAAACAGTATCAAAAAAATGTACAAAACTTTCCTTAACTTTTCATCACCTGTTCTGGACATCGATGACCTTTTCATGACAGGAGTGTTGGCGCGAAAATCAAGAGTTCGTATATTTGATAATAATATGTTTGACTACTATTGCGGTAGTAATGTATGTCTAATCAATGAAATGATTTCAATCCATGGGTGCGAGTCTGTCAACCAAACACTCTATATGTGGAATGAATGGCAAAGAAATAAATCAAAATCCTGTAGAAATAGGAACCGATCTTTTGATTTAGATTTTTTTGATTTCAAATTTTCAGTTGATTTTGATTCCCAAAAGTAGTATTCAATACATTTTTTTGTAAAAACAAGATTTTATTAAATATTTAAATGTTTTTTAAAATAAATAATTTATTTCATAATTCAATACAAATTGTAACCCTGTTGTGATTTTACCCCCTATTCATAAAAGACTTGGGACTCCTTTCAAATGAATTTCCAATAATTAAATCATTTATAAATTTTGTTTTGCATTGAGTGTCACAAAAGTTATGTTTTAAAACATCACTAAATCTATAATAATGTGAATAAAACTTTTGTAAATAATTCTTATCATTGTTTAAGTGATGAATGAGTTTATCAAATGAAAAATATGTGAAATTTTTAAGACAATATTCTTTACGCATAGAGTACTCGTAGTACCAAACGGGTGACTGAGCACCGGTATGTAACACTTCATTGGCTTGGGTTAGATTGAAAAAAAAAGTTTCGATGTCTTCTATTAATCCTAAAATAATATTACAGATAATAAACAAAAATATTATTGAAATTAAATTTCATTTCATTTAAATTTTGTTTTTCTTTAAATGTTTGATAAAATATTGTTACCATTTTGTTGGACAGATATAATACGATACGAGGGGTTAAATACTTCAAACGTTGTAAGACTTGGAGACAAAATTTCAAATCCAATTGGTTTTGTATAGTTATTGTTTGAATAAAGGACCCTCAACTCATCTGCGTGGGTGTGACCAAAGAATTGTCCCACAATTATGTCACTAAATCGTTCAATAATTTCCAAATAGTTATACACCCAGGCCTGAGTGCACTCTCTATTATCAACAGGTACATGTCCCACTATATGAACCTTATCCTCGGCCTCTTCAGCCAACGTAAGCTCTTTGATGAGCCACTTGAGCTGATCGGCCGGGTCTACAGAGTCGTAATATGTCCATATGTTGAGTCGGGCACAATAATTTGTATTAATAACTATAACTCTAAATCCAGGGTTGATTACCAAAGTATAATAACCACCACTAAATTAAAATAATTTTTATTTTTTAATATTTTTCATTAATTATTTAAATCAATGTTTAAACTGACTTAAGACTCAATTTATAAGATATAGAAATCAAATATAAAGACATTTGTTGTAAAACTATTCTAAGATTTAATGAATTATTCATACAATCGGACCAATTGTTGAGCGTCTTTAGGCAACCATTGGGACCACTGTTCGGCCAAAGAGTTATAAAGCCATGAAATTGAATATGAATTTTGCATACCAGGGGGTGGAAAACTACAGGGACTTATATATTCAAATATTGATGTATTAAATAGCAATACTAACCAATTGATAGGCACCGCCTCGTGATTGCCAATCACTGGCACAACACGTTTGCCGTTACTATGTTTTAGTAACAAATCAGTGATAAGTTGTGAGTGTTTTAAATTATTTTGTTGAGTGTATTGCCAGATATCATGGGCCACAATATCGCCCGTCCAATACCACAGATCAACTTTAATCTTGTTATTAGATATCTCTTCGAATGCATTCTTTAGGGTTTTAAGGGGTATATCACACGGATATGACCCCCAATTGCCAGCACTTAGACTAGCGTTTGCTTTGGAAACAGTTCTGCAACAAATGGGTTCATTACACTCAATGTCACTTCCGATTTGATACTCTAAGTCGAGGTGTATATCTGTTATTTGCAATATTCTACGAATACCAAGGCCATTGACAATAGACTGACTCTGAATATAATTATTGTCATTATTATTACTACTATTTAGAGTTTTGTAAAATTTTATTTCATTATTTGGAGCTAAAGGTATATTCAGTTTCCAAAAGAGGTTCTCTGAGCGACCGATATAGCACTGACTGCCCAGCAGTGCACCACAAACTTCAGTAGGTTTTAGTTTACTGTTTTGTCTAATATAATCAACATGGTCTTTCATCTGCTCAATCAAACCAACACAAACCCTAGGACTTGACAAACGTAGAATAATGCAAAGCTCATGAAATGCCAGTGCCATCGAGTCTTTACTGATCACATCGTTTAGTATAAGTGAAGACAGTGAATGACAACTCAGACATGTAATAGCAGTGGACACACCATCCCTCACAGACAGGAATAACTGATTTGTTAAAGCATTGATTAAGAAATATAAATACAATTGAAAAAAAAGTTTGAATACATTTCTGAAGCCGACGACATCAAAGATCTTTAACAAACTGCTCAAAACAAATGAAAACCCATTCCTCTGACGATATTTAATATTATTATCACTTTTATTGAAATCATTGTAAAAGTTATTAATTTTATAAATAATTTTTGTTAACTTTTGGATAGCATTCACTTCAATGAAACTCCTGGACTGAACTTCAAAGTTATTTGAGATTAAGTTTGAGTAAAAGTTTTTATCAATATTTTCACTGTTTATAAAAACTTTCACAAAAACTACAATAAATATTATTTTCAGAAACATTTTCTCAACAAATCATTTAATTTACTTAACAATCCAGACTTCAATACTGAATATTGGTCTTTACTTATGCTGGTGTTCATCGCCCATTTAATTCATTATTTATGAGTTAAGTAATAAAGGTTATTTTTACAAATCATTTTATACTATGAATAAATTAATTCATAATTATTTGAATGTATTAAAACTTAAACTATATTTTTTCAAACAAATCAAACCTAAAATATGTGATATAATTATCTCTAGTAACTTATAAATCACTTCATTATTAATCAATTTATTGGATATTATTGTTAATATTGATATAAAAGTTAAATAAACTTAAAGTCAATTATTTTGTAAAACATTTTTACATTTATTCAAATTATGTAAAAATATAAAAATTGTTTTATTGTTTAAAATGATTTATATTTTATTTAATTTCATTGATTATACCAATGAATAAAATTAAACCACTTTTGTGTCTTATAAAATAAATGAAGGGTCGGTTAACTTTGAAATCCACTGAATCAAAATCAATGGTGGTCAGGTAGACTACTTCTGCACCAGTTGCGGCTGCGGCAACTGTGCCTTCTTCATTCACCTCCACTACTGATTGATGTGAAAACTATTTTATTTAAATACAAATAAATATAGAGTTTATAAGAATGAGTGGAAAGAGATGTAAAAACATATTACTTGAGACACAGATAATCCTTTTTCTTTACTGATGGCCGAGAGGTCAGCCGTATTGGAGAAGATTTTTTCAATTCCTAACGATTTCAGATAATTATTGAGTGTAAACATGGATTCAGATTTGAATCGGGGTAACCAAAGTTCACAATCAGTTTCTTTCATTGTCTTCAAAATCTTTTCCAATTTATTGAAATTCATTTTCTCTAACAATTCGTTGATATCTTTTTTATCACCAGTTTTTGGTAAAATTATATACAAATCCAAATCTCTTTGACTGTAAGGGACGGCCAGTATCTCAAAACCCAACTTCTCATCTGAAGTGTAATTATATTTCTGTTTCTAAATTTGTTAAATATTTTATTGGAAATCAAAAGAGCTTTTAATCGTTTGAAAAATTAATTTAATATTAAATACCCCTTTTGTAATACACTTACACTCATATACATTGTTGGCACCAAAGCATCAGTTGTACCAAAATTTTTGAAAATTTCATTTTTTGTTGATTTCAAGTCAAAAGCCTTTTCCCACTTTCCTTTGAAATAAAGGGCATTAACTAAAATTAAAACTGAGTTTGGATTCAATTTTTTGAAGAAGTGATTGATTTTGTTATTTGTTTTATCTTTAATCCAATTATTAATGACATTTAAATTATCAGGATCAGAGAAATCCATTTTTTCACATTTAGACTCATAAATGGTTTTCAATAGTTGAGTGTAATCTTCAATCAATTGATGTTTATCTGATGTAAACAATCCGTTGGCTAACGATATGTCAAATGACTTTTTGGGTCCGTTTTTATCAATAATATTCTGGAAAATACTTTTCCATTCCTTCTTCACTTCATCTTCATCTACATGATTAAAATTAAAAATATCGATTAACTCATCCCGGGTCTCTCCTTTACTTCCATGAAACAACAAGGTTAGCGTCAATGATATACTGAGGGGGGAAACTCCGATATTCCGAGTCTCGTCTTTGTGTTTAAATATTTTCTTCAAAACGGAAAGACCCAAAGAATTTGAAGACAACTTCACCGATGTATTAATCATTGAAAAGTTATCAATGAAAAATAATATTAATATAAACGAAAAGCACTTGACGTTTGCCATATTTGTCATATTAAACACTTCAATAACATTTAATTAATTAATCAATTTCTCAATCAAATTAACACAAATACAGATGTTTTTTGTAATTATTTAAAGCATAATAAAACTTTGAATTTTGAGTAAATGTTATATGATTTCAGTCAAAGAAATTGATGAAAGGACAGTTGTAGGACAATAGTAAAAGATTAAGGAGTTGTGGAGTAAATGAATTGATTTTAATTTAATTCAAAAATGATATAAAACAGTGATTTTTAACAATAAATAGAAAACAATACAAATATTAATCATTTATTTTAATATTTTATTTTATTGAACAGATTTTCCGCAAAATTCAACATTTTTATCGGTTTTTTGGCTAACATTTGATTATTTAAAAGCGCAGAAGAGGTCAGCGATTGTTCAGAAGAAGATGTTTTGTAATTATGATTGAAGTGTTTGTGTCCTAAAGGTCTTCTCTGTTCATAGATTTGCGCCAAACTCTGGGCCTCAAAGCCATCAACAGATGAACTGATTTTGTTTTGCTTTTCATTATAAAAGTTTTGATTAAATGATAGTTCAGTTTTAGGATAACTTTGTTTGTATTTTGTGTCATAAAAATGATTTACCATTTCATTTGTACCCCTGAATTCAAAGTTAGGGTTGGGTTTAATAATTTCATTCATATTTTTGTTATTATTCACATAATTTCGTTTATCTCTTAAACCAAAGACAGGATTGCGTTGAACACCAATTGTACCCTTAGGTTGACCACTAACCTCAATGTACTCCAGGTCTTCGAGAGCAGTCGGATATGAGTTTTGTTCATTAAATTGATTTGTTTTACGAAAATAATTGTTTTCTTCAAAAAAGTTGTCTGTTTTGGGCTTTTTTGATGAATAAATGTCTTGAAATGTATTAATATTTTTAGTTTTAATAACTTTTAGTATATTTTGTGGTAAATAAGTGCTGGACTTATAGCTCTTGGATATCAACTCATGTCTGTCCGACTCATCGATATCTGTATTGCCGTCTAATTTGAAGTTATTTGTAATGAAAGCTAAATTCAAATCATTTTTAACTTCTTTTGAATTTTTCTTTTCGTTTATATTATTTGAAATATAATTTCCGTTTGTTTTCAACTTTCTCTTCAAACCATAAAAAGGCTTAAGAGTTGGGGTCAGAGTTGGGGTCAAAGTTGGGGTCAGAGTTGGGGTCAGAGTTGGGGTCAGAGTTGGGGTCAGAGTTGGGGTCAGAGTTGGTCTAACAGTTGATTCACCTCTTGTGCTATGATTTTGACGCAACAAAAAACTCCTGAACTCGAAAGGTATAGAAGCTATCGGTGCCAACACTACTGGTGAGGAATGGTTTGACCTTGAATTTAAATATTGAGATCCCTTCCCAAAGACCGGGCGCACAATCATACGTCTGAGGACTGACTTCTTTTGGGTGGCATTCAAACCAATACTTCTGTTGCCATAAATCGGATCCAAATTTGAACTCAAGACAAGACTTGGATTTGACTGAAAGGGTATAAAATAGTAATTAAGAGGTATTTAAGGGGTATTTAAGAGGTAATTATAAAAAGCATACAATTGTTGGCAAAATATTTAGTCTTAAGTTTAGACGTAATTTGTGTTCAAAAGAGTTTTTGTTTTGTTTATGAATTGAAACAAAATTATCTAAAATTGAAAACAATGTCAAAAAGTTTGTCCAAAACTGAAGACATCATTGAATTGTCTGACAGTGAAGGCAACGAAGACAACGAAGACAACGAAGAGATTGAGGTCATGAATGTGTCGGCAGTGAAGACAATGACCGCAATTGACGGCCACTTATCGGCGGACGTGTTGTTCAATAACGACATCCTTGAGGTTGTCTTCAGTCATCTCAATGTCCGACAACTGATTGAAATACAAAGAGTTTGCAAACACTTCCAACATATGTCTGAATATCTTCTCCGAAAGCAAACAATACTTAGAATTGGTTTCCAAGACATGAAAAGAGTTGACAATCACTACGTGTTTGACTGTGAGGTCAACGACGGCAACGGTATTGACGCAGACATCAGTGAATTAGTGGTGAAAAACAGTTTCTATGACTTTAGAGACCTCTCAGACCACAGGAACAAAGCACTTGTAAGCCATGTGTTGGACAACTGTTCAGGGATTGAGATCTTATACTTAAGACAATGTCTTATCGATAGACAACTGATTGAAGTATTGAGTGATAGATGTCTTAAACTCAAGAAAATCCATTTCAGTCTTATTAGTGGTTTAGACGATGAGAGCACTGGTATCTCATTAATTCAATACATGATATCACAAGCAATAACTCACTTATCAATTGATACTGAATTTGATTTTGACTTAAGAGTGACCAAAGGTTTTGATTATTTGAGTCAAACGTCTATTAAATGTCTGAAAATCAATGGTTTTCTTCACTTAAACCTGTTTTTCAATTGTTTTCCACAATCTATACGTTGTTTGCATTTATTTAACCGAAGCTTTCATTTCGACTATAATTACAACAATTATAACAAAAACTTTAGTCTAAAAGCGATTCAATGTTTGGTTAAAAATGCTATGAATTTAACTGAACTTAAAATTGAAAACTATTTAATGAATAGCCAAACACTTGAAGTAATTATTGACAACTTATTGCACTTAAATGTATTGAGTCTTAAGTTTGTAAACAATGATTCAATTGTTTTGCAATTATTCACAAAATTAGCCAAAAATCTCAAAAGTCTAAAACATTTGCAACTTTTTAATTGCATTTTTAGTAATACCTATCAAATGACTGATCCAATGGTTCCCACACTTAGTATCGAGTCTTTAGATCTCTTTAATTGTGTATTACATCCAAACTGTTTGCAAATATTTGTGAAAATGTTATCAAATCTAAAGGCTTTGTCATTCAATAAATTCATTTGTTGTGAGTGTTATAATCCCTTTAATAATAACAGAGATTGTAAGCAATGTTATATCAAATGTGTTAATAGTTTGACTCAATTGTATAACATTGAAATGATTTCAATCATTGATTGTAAAGTTAATCCCATTTTAATCGACACTTTTGTGGATTACTTTCCAAAACTGAATACAATTGATGTGAAGAATATTAGTTCTAATGTTATTCACAATTATAACAATATTTACGAATATTTAGTCGATATTTGTATTAATATTTGTAATTCAGATAACAATAGAGTAATTGATTTAAAAATAAGTGATCACTCAGTGCTTCAAATTGATATCAATTTAAGTCTTCCTTTAAATCTGTCCATTGATGTCAAAAATTAAATCTCAATTTGTATTTCATTTTTCAAACAATTTTTGTCTCAATTTATAAAATTATTTTTCAAAACAAAATTCATGTAATTTTTCAGAATTTTTAAAATTCAGACATTCATTGAAAACTAAAATATTTGTCATTTTTTTAATTAATTTTTTTTGTTTAATATTTATATCAAAAAATTGTATGCTTTTTGGGATTAAATAAATAATTACATTACTTTTGCGGTACTTTTCAATTCGTTTGTCTCCGATTTGTTGGATAAGTCTTGAGTGTCTGATCTACTCATTGAGTCCACACTTATATAAGTGAGAAATATAACTGAAATTCAATGAAAAAATATTCAAATATTTATTTCAAAGTGTTTCATAACATGAAAAATAGTAAGACTTTTGAGACTCTTTTCCTTAATTTATTTCAAATTAATATTTTTAGTTCAATGAACTAAATGTTTGGCTAATTTAGGATATGAGATAAAATGAACTGGATTATATGATCATAATTGAAAATAATGCAATTTTAAGGGGAATATTGTGTTAAAATCTGGCGTTTATATCCGCAAACACCTGTCATATTGTGATAGTGATAGACAGTTTGAAATATCATTAGGGATTTGAATGCAAACTGATATTACAAATGAGTATATGATTAGGAAATATAAGAAGTGATTATAAGTTACTTACGAGTCGTTATAAAAGTGATGACTAAAACAAATATACATTTATTCAAATGATCTGACATTTGACCCAAAATATCACTTTTTAATGAATAAAAAGATAAAAAGTATTACATTTCAGTTGATTTGCAATTCATTGCGTTTTGTCGATAATCCTTGCATTGAATTTCATTCTTCATTTATTAAAATTTAAAAATTCATTATAGCTTTCATTTGTCTTAGTTTTTCACTTTAATCGAGAATTTCCTGAACTCAATGTCATTTTAAAATTTGAGTTAAATGTTGTATTAGTCTTAAATTTGTGTCTAAAATAAGTGACAATTAGTGACATTCATTCATAACTAGATTTTAACCATAAAATGAACTAATTTTTTATATTTTCTACAATTAATAACATATTGAATGTCATGAATGTCATACGCCATCGCTTTTTCCGGTCAATGGTTTTTACAAATGTATTGTAACTTCAATTATATTTTCATCTATTGGTCACTAAATGTTTTTTAATAAGTTTACCTCTTTTGTAGCAATTGTTTGAAAACATTGTTTCTCTAAATTGTATTTATTTTAAACACATTTATAAACGATTGTATTATTTGACATAATTTTATAATTGAATCAACAATTTGTTTGCAAACAAATAATAGCCTTATTTAACAATTTTCAATACCATAACCACTATTAAGGCTTTTGTAATAAATATAATTAAAGTATTACTGAAACTTGTAGATTATAAATAAATGACCATGAGTATAGAATTAAATGTTCCAAGCACTCAATCTATCGATTTTAAAAAATTAATATTAATGTTATTAACTAAACATTTCTTGAGAAAGAGATTAAAAACTTGTATTTAGTTTCCAGACTTATTGTGATTATATCTGTGATAATTGACATTGAATAGATATAAAACCAGTTTTTATATCAGTCAATTACAAAGTATAATATTTAATAGATCTAGAGACTACAACTATACCCCTGATAATATCAATAATATATCATTTTAATTCATTTCTAATAAAGGCATTAATATTTATGAAAATATCAAGGTAACATTAATTATACAAACACTTAATTAATGAGTATTTATTCACATCATTAATGTTTATTGAGTTTCTTATAAATACAAAGTTATTATTAATATTAATATTTGCTAAATAAATAAGATTTAATTAATTATTAATTGAACTTGAACAATATTTTGTTTTCATTTAAATCATTAATAATTGATTTATATTTACATATAATTTATAAATATATTAATATTTTATTCAATTTATAATTCATTTATTTATGTCTTCAATGAATTGTGTTTTTTGTGAATCACTGCCAGAATTTTGAACAATTTTGAAGACATCGAGAATCTGTTGCGGAATGTGATGTAGTTTAGGGTTTTTCCACATTGACTTGAAAATGACGGCCAGTTTGTTGTTATAGACGGTGTCGGGTCGTCCAAACCTGATGGGCATTCGTAAACACTGATCGCAATAAATCTTTTTTAAATTGATTTTTGATTTTGAGTCGCACTCAAGAAGACACGACTCATCCATATCTGGTTCGCTGTTGACATCATTTACACTTGTATTCAAATACAAGAATATAACTAATATTGAAATCAAAATAATTGATTTGAATTGCATTTTCAAACACAATATATAACTCAAGACTTAAATTTTGATCCGTTTTACACAATAAATGCAAAACATTTAAGCAATTCATTTGAATATAAAGTTTTTATTCACATTTTGTTTTCATTAGCAATCATTACAGCAATTGTTTCTCTAATAAAAACAATTTTTTCATTAAATATTTAATTAAAACCTATTTTTTCAATATCTTTGACACTCAAGGCGTCATTGCTTTTGTATAACATTTCAGTATATTTTACATTAAAATATATCTTTTTTCGCTTTATTTGTTGGTTTTTATTAAAATAATATCTAAGTATAAAAAGAGACAATCATTTGATGAGAAAATTTAAATCCATTTTCCATATGTTCACAATTTTACTACTTATTAATTATTGATATATTAAAATATTCAAACCCTGGTTATCAATGCAAGGAAAGCGTACTTTACGTTCATTATTACGGATTTTCCAGAACTACTCTGTATATTACAGAATATCTGATCAGAGTAAGAAAAGATTTAATTTATTGATTTTGATTGAATAATAAGATCATTTTGCACCTAGTTTAATAACCAATAATACCTTGAGCGAAAATGTAAACTATTGAAATATTGCATTTATGACCTTTATCTGATTAAATAATTACTCTTTTCAATCATTGAAATAAAATTTTGTTAATTTATTGACATATTATCTAAAAATCATATTACAAAACATTTATGACATTTGGTTTAGTAGTGCTTAAAAAACTTTCAACAAAACGATTGAATTTAAATTAATAACTAATTTATAAACAAAATTTTGATCATTTCTTGAACTAAATATTTGACATTGTTTTAACTTATTTAACAAATATTCAGTGATTTTGCTTATATTTTGATATACTCTGTACTGTATTTAATCTTCACTTTAAATATTTTGTTTCAATATAAATAATAAAACTTTTTTTAAAAGTTATTTATTTTGTTTTAATTTATTTATTTTTTGATTAAAAATATTTAAATCGTTTATAAAATTTTGCAAAAACTAAAAATGTCTGAAATATTAATAACATTACAAGTAATAAAACTCAAAGATTTATAGAAAGTCGGAAGAGAATGGAAGGAATGGAGAGAAAGGGGGTAAACATTTTAAATACTCTTATATTTGAGATAAAATTTTAAGAAAATTAGAAAATTAGTGCAAAGTATAAAATAAATGTAAAAACTCTTAAATGAGGAAAAATCGATATAAAATTTATTATAAAATTGCTTTAAGGGGCTATCGATTAGTAATCTTCATATCACTACTGAATTCAATATTGAATTTATGTCCTGAATTCACTATAGTTTCACCCGTCTTATACTGTTATCATATTTACTTATTAAACAATTAAATAAATGGTTTATAGAATGAGTAATATATTTATAAATTGTTAAACAATTAAATTGTAAATACATTTAATAAAATTCAGAAATTAATAGATAATTTTGAAATTCAATGATCTACTAATTATTGAAATATATCTAAAATAGTGTTTTATTTATTACAATATTCTTAACCACACAATACTAGACAACAATTAATTATATAAATGTTAAATATTATCAGCAAAAACCAAAAAGATCAGGGTCTTTATAAAAAAGAAATAAAAGTTATTTCCAAACAAAAAAAAATCAATAAAATCTCTTATTTACAAATTTTCTGATGAAATACTCGTTTAGTTTCAAAGTTTATCTGAAATAAAATTTAATATAAAATTAAGAAAATATTTTTTTAACGTAAATTTGTTTCACTTTTTTTCCAGAAAACAAAATTTAAAGACATTTTCATATAATCTGATTAAAGAAAAGGTGGAGAAGAGAGGAAAAGTGATCCATATTTTCATAAATTCAAAATTCATTAGTTTCCAAAAATCATATAAAAGCTAAAGAAATATTGAATTCAATTACTAATTCATTGAAACATTCATTCAATTAACTAATATTGAAATCTTATTAAAATTTCAAATCATGTTTAAAGTAAGTAATGAATTAATAGTTTAACAAATTTATTGTTATTTTTATTTGAGTTTTGTTTAAATATTTGTTAAAACCTTTAAAATTTTGTATTAATTTTTAAAATGATTGAAAAAGTGTTCATTTATTTTCAATATTTTGTTTGATTTGAAAAGACATACAAATAATATAAATATTTATTATTGAAAATGCTTTTCAGGCAATAGTGATCGTATCCCTTATGGCCGTATGCAGTGCCGCCAGTCTTTACGGCGGATCCGATTCATCTCATGACGACTATTCACAACCCATTCCCTATGCATTTGGATACGACGTAAAGGACGAGCACGGACTGTCATTGACCAGAAAGGAACAGGGAGATGGCCATGGATCAGTCACAGGTAGTTACAGTTATAGAGACGGACACGGAATTGAAAGACACGTTGAATACGTGGCCGACAAGAATGGATTCCGTGCCAGAGTTAAGACCAATGAACCAGGTACTGCACACAGTCGACCCGCAGACGTTGAAATGCTTGCAGATCCTATCATTGTTGAGGCAACCCATGGCCAATCCAGACAGCACTGGTAATTCAATCAGACTTTGATAAAAACGATAATTGTTTTAAATTATTTCAATTAGTTTTTGAATTATTTTCATTATTTCTGTTGATTATATAAATCAGTATTTAATTTGATTTATAAATACATTTAATGATTTTTATTATTATTATAATCATTTGTTTTTATGGAAATCAATAAAGTTATCCAGCACATCGCTCATATAACCAAACGTTTCTTATTTTAATGTATTTTATAATTGATTTTATTATTTAAAAACTAAAATTTAATAATAAATCCGTTAATCAATTGCTTAGAGAATATGATTCTCAATGGTTAGACATTGATGAGTTAACTCAATGGTTAGACATTGATGAGTTAACTCAATGGTTAGACATTGATGAGTTAACTCAATGGTTAGACATTGATAAGTTAAATCAATGAGACATCCAATAATTTCATATAAATATTTTTACGATAATTGTTTCTTGATCAAATATTAAGTTTATATAAATTATAATAAAGTCTATTAAATAGAGATGCAATCAATGTCTGGGATTATTAAAAGATATAAAATAGATTCACACAAAACAAACATTAAATAAAATGTTATTTAATTACTACAATGAATTCAGTTTTACTGATCTTGATTATTTTAACTTAAGAATATCGTATAATGTATAGCACCTGTTTATCACTGCATTAAATGAAAATCAATTTTAAAACTAATAAATATTTATAACTTTCTCAAACTTTGGATTCAATTTTATAATAAATTGTATAAAATCTTTTTTTTTCGCTGATATTTGACGGAAAAATATCTTTTGCTTAAATGACAAAAAAGTGTTGATTAGAGGCTAATCATTAGACACTGTGTGTGTGAAGTGACGCATAAACTCTGTTCCGAAATTAGACCCGAAATTAGACTTAATTAAAATGTCTTTTGATTTTTGGTCAACGATTTTAATTGTGTCCTCATTGACACCAATTTATACACAATTTGGTAAACATTTGTTAAAAAGTTAATTCATTTTTTTTATTTAATTAATAAATCTCTGAATATTTAAACCAGAATTGGTTAGCAATGAGTCATCGATTGTTTCTCAATGGACATCACCTCAACAAATGGCGTCTTCAAAGACATCAAACCCAAGAGAGGCCAGAAGTCAAGAAGATAACGGAATGAATGGTATTATGCGATCAAATCAATACATTAGAGTATTTTTAATGTCTTATTATGTTATATTCAATGATTATGTTTGCACTCAATTAAGTTTTTATTTTAACAGGAAGGGCTGAAAATTATTTAATATTATAGTTACTATACTGTATTACTGTATACCTGTATTGGTATATAAACTGCAAAACCTGTCTACAGATTAGTTTTATTTGTTATCATAGTCTCAAAATTTAATTGCAATTAAATTCAGTTTTTATTTACACTTTATTCATTGAATTAGTCATTAGTTTTGTATTTTTTTATTTCATTATTCAATTAAAGTGAAACCAAATGTAAATAAATTTCACTAATATTTACAGAATTTTCATTTTCTTTCTGAAGCAATAAGTTTACAAATATTTTAATAATATTTTCACTCATATTAGTTATTAAGTCATTTTTTGGTTCACCCGATGGACTCATGAGTTTAAGAACAAAAGAAGGAACGGATGATAAAATCTCTTCACCCGCACCACCATATGCTGGTGTTGTCTATAGAGGAGGTCTTCATAATAAATAAACTCAATTTTAATGCATAATAAATACATTTCATGTTTATAGGCCCTAATGTCTACCAATCAGGAAATGGTTATGCACCAGTATATACTGTGCCAAATATGTCTAATCAAGGTGGATATAGTGGTACAGCTCCTGTTGGTTATAATGCGGCTGCAGATAGCGGATATAATTTACGATCCGGTGGATATCCTGCAGCACTCGGTGGTTATGCCGAAGCACCCGGTGGTTATGCCGCAACACCTGGTGGCTATGCTGCAGCACCCGGTGGCTATGTTCCACCTCCAGCTGGCTATGTTGCAGCACCCGGTGGTTACGCCGCAACACCTGTTGGCTATGTTGCAACACCCGGTGGTTATCCCGTAGCACCCGGTGTCTATGCTACATCGCCTGGTACATATAGTGCAGCACAAGCTCATAATGGCTGTTATGGCACAACATCTTCTCGTGTGTTGTCTTTTAATAAATTCTTAATTATTGAAAAAAGTCTTAAAAAGTGTTTTGTCAACAGAAACACCAAATTTGTTGATTACAAGCATTTTCGATGACGACCAGTGCGAGGGTCAAAACGACGCCGACTTTATATCTTTCCTAAACATTGATAAATCAATATTTTGTGCGAAACGAGTGATTGCTTTCAATCTCTTGTCAACGATTACATGCAAAAAAAGTGAAAAATATGTGGTCAACCACTTGCAATCATTGGCTCCTGTTTTTAAGCAATCCGGGGGTCAGTAGGTTTTTTGTACAGTCATATCCAAATCAAAAATGAGTTCAAAATTGAAAATAATTTAATTAATGTTTAATTAGGTCTCAATTTCTTTGAGTTCCTCCTATTTGTGACGAGAGGTTCAAACTCTTTAGAGGGAAGGTTTGTCTTAATCAAAGTGATAGCGAGAGATGACTATGTGCTACAGAAGTGCAGTCAAATCCCTGGTACTTCACAAATTCAAGCAGAAAGTGCAACCTTGATGATCGCAGATCCAACTTCTGAGTTGATAACTACTTGTTTAACGTTTGGGAACGGTTGCGCCGAAAAGATCAGAAGTTCGGCCAACACTGTATGCAAGGGGAGGGCAATGTTTTTCTGATACAACGTGTATCTGCTCTACCGGTGCTCTAATATTTAATTATAATATATTTTAAAATCTAATCAATTTATAAATGTTTAAAATTTTCAATGCAATTGTTGTATATTCAGAGCATTTGAGACAAATAAAAGTAATTTTGGATTCATTTAACGATTGAATAATTGATTGTATTATTAGATATTGTGTGACAAAGTCTTAATGATTTTGATTCAAGGAATCATAGATTTGTGAAAACTAGTGGAAAAACTAATCTATCATTCATTGAAATAAACTTAAATGAGATGAGAATTTTAATACAAATAATCGTTGAGGTATTAAAAGCTAATGAATTACAACCTATTTATAAAAGGATTGACAGTTAATACAACACATGATTTATTGCAATAACAGTATCTTAAATGTGGTTTAAGAGTGAAATGTCGTTTATGTCGATTCAAATGAATTATAGCACAGATCCTCTTTATGTCAAATATTTGATGATAAATAATATTCATTCAAACAATTATTGTTTGGCATTCAATGTAAATGAAAATTGATTAAATGTTTATTAAAATAATATGAAATAAATTGTTGTATTTATTATTAATGTAAAAATGGATGAAAATAAGATTGAAAGCAATGAAAGAACAAATGATTTGTTTAACAATTGTGGAAACACTTCACCTGTTTTTGTGATCGAAGAATATGATGACAACAATAGCTTTAATGTCATTAATCGCTTCACAAATGACGATAATTTCAGTTCAAATAAAACAAACAGTAATTACTCTAAAAATCTAACGAAACCACAAACACCGACGGATAGTATATCCCGATTCTTATCAGAACCACCGCTGGGAAGGAAAATTAAACATGGATCAATTATTTCTTCAGTTTCAGGTATACTGTAGATATTTTCCATGTTAAATAAAATTCAATACTTTATTAATCAATTGAAGGCAAAAGTAAACCAACGTTGAAGACATCGGTATCTCGTGATGAGGACAGTGTTTCAATCGGCGCCTGTAGTATAGCTAACATAACAGATGTCATTCAAAACTTCAATCAACAGTCAAATCAAATGAAAGACCGATTGTTTAAGTTTTTATCTATAATGTACGCACTTTTTATTATAGTTGTGGGTATAATGATAGCACTGGCCGATATAAAGCAACCGGTAAATGATACAGACCATATTTTCGGCATTGTTATAACATTAATTGGAATGATCTGGATCGGGTTTGTGCACTGGGATATACAAAGACACAAGAAGTGGGCGCTTAAACATCTCAAACCTGAAAAACATATATTAAAAGAAAATTTGAGCAATAAATCAATTGTTTCTGATTTCGACGACATCTCTATGAATACAGTCTTTATTTTCAATAACTATAACAAACCAATTGAAACAATGGATCCAATAATTGAGAAACAATTGTCTGCCTATCGGTTCAGTGATGACAAACATTCTTCAAATTTCTACCTCAAGTGCGGAATGACAAGTAAGTCAACCCATATTTGATTCAGTGGTCCCTAAATGTGTATTAATTTAGTTTTATAGAGATAATAGAATAATGATTAATATTATCCAGGACAAATTTTATTATTCATAAATTAGACATAAGTCTAAAAAACATAAGAAATTACTTCGAGAAACATTCAAATATATATAAAGCCTGGAAAATATAAATAAGGTTAACTGGAAACTATTGATATTTATATATCGACAGGTTAATTCTTATTCACATCAGTTATCAAGTTAAATTAAACGAAATCATATTACACAACAGAAAATACATTACTACTTATCAACTTAAATATTTAATAACATAAACAAAATAGTGAATCCTTTATGCGATTAATGAATGCTTTATAGATTAAAATTGATTTATTGTTAACCAATAAAACAAATACTTTTATAAATACACAACACTTTGAATGATAGGAAACACCAGTTTTGTAAATGTTTTGCATATCTATTGATATTTTATACAATTCTGGAATTGATTTCAATTATTATATATAAATATATAAAAATATTTATTATCAAAATTATTAAGAATTTATATATATTTCATTTTTTCTAACGTTTTGTTACACAGTATTTTGTATGGGAAGTATAATACACCAGGGTGTTAATTTGGCACAACAGGTTCACTATTTCATGACAGATGAGATCAAGTGTCGTAACTCAATCAGTCTTATCGTGTATTTGATGCGATGTATATCTGCTTTCTATTACCTTTACATCGCTTTTAAGTATTCAAATGTGAGATAAAATGAAAGTTGAATTCAAATAATTGAATGTTTGACTCATTTTATCAAAGATTATAATTAAAAGATACGAAACAATAGCCAGGTTTGCATTAATGCATTTGTTTGCATCCGGGATCTCCTTCTGGTTCAGTACTATCATTGAGGAGGCTATTGAAGGTTATGTTAAAAAAATTAAGTCAATGAGGACTACATCCAACTCAACGTTAGGCGAAGACGTGGTCTTCAAAGAAGCCGTTTCTCATATGATTTACTGCTCAGAGAATGCATTGTCTAATACTGAGGCCATGGATACGTTGCCATATCTCTACCCCTTTTCAATTGAGTTCAACATAATTCTGGCCTCTGTTTGGTATATGATATGGACTCACATCGGCACAGGTATTAAACTATCACTCATTAGTATAGATATATTGATAAAAGAAATTAAGAAAAACTATAAATAATTTATATTTTGTTTTATTATTCTTAAATATTTGATTGAAATTTAGGACATAATGACAAACCCACTCATCAGATGACAGAGGATGGACAGATAGCTAACTACAAGAGCACTCTTACTATTAACGCCGACTGTCACGCAAGTAATTTAGGACTATTTGGAGGATTGTTTGCTTTATTGCTTATATTGACAACAATTGTGATTTTCTTCACAACAATAAATCAAAATGAGTTTAATTACATCGGTGTCAACATATTCACGGCTCAGTTTGCTTTAATAACACTGTTTGGTATCATAACAATACCACTGGCCTACAGAAAGATCCGTCGACTCAATTTAGTGAGTGATCATCATTTGGATAACTCGGCCACAGCTATGGATGACTTATTAGTTTTAGTTCCCCTTCCCTTCTATTATGTCCATCACATACTGTGCATAAGAGCACAAGTAGAAGACCTTACATTAAATAGTGTTGTTTTGATAATCACTTATTTATTTAACATAATTCAAGTGACAATTCAGAGTCCATTCATTGTCGACGGCATCAGACGGTGTGCTAACAATAATAAACTAAGATTTGCTAAACCGGGTAAAGGATTGGTAACATTTGCACTGATGTTGAACATTGGGTTTTGGATTTTATTTACGTTTGAAATTAAATCAATAGACAAATATCATAAGATGCAAAAATTCTATGGCAAATTCATCTGGATGATTATTTCCGACACATGTTTGCCACTCATTCTCTTCTATCGATTTCATTGCTCCGTTTGTTTGAGTGATATTTGGAAACACGCGTACGAAAGGGATGAACACAACTCACACAACCATTGATTCATTTTATGAGATAAATAATTTTTTGATGTAAAACCTTTTTCACTATCCCTGCCATCACCCGTGCCATCACCCCTGCCATCACCCCTGCCTTCATCCATAACCCTTTTGATGCGGTCAACACTTTTGGACAATAAAAGTGATTTAAAATTATTTAAACAATTGTTTCACTCTTTGATTCATTTCTTATTCATTTAATACTAAATAAAAATTATTTTAATAATTATTAATGAAATCAATTATTTGACGGCCCTTTTGGTTCAATCCATTCCCAGTGTTCGTGGTCTTCAGGCATGGGTTCAGACTCTGGAAATGGGTAGAGCTCTGGCCAGGGCCACCACTCTGGTTCCGATGTTGGTCTGGTCGGGGAGATTGGTTTTGTAGAAAATGTAGGTCTATTGGTAGTTGTTGTCCGTATTTGCTGAGTAGATGAAGTAGGGGTTGGACGAGTAGGTCGAGTACGGGTTGGACGAGTCCGTCGAGTAGAAGTGGTAGTTGTCGTGGATGTGGTTGGAGTTAATGTCAGGGCTATAGTTGTTGGTCCTATAGTGGTCGGGGGTATAGTTGATAGTCCTATAGTGGTCGGGGGTATAGTTGATAGTCCTATAGTGGTCGGG
>JAQGAT010000338.1:0-36861 GCA_034687845.1 Pantelozetes paolii
GTATGCCATCTATAAGTGAAACATACATTCAATGCTCACATGTTTTGTGACGTTATTTATGAAACACTTATTGTTTATTAAATTAATTGAAAAAAGTCTTAAATCTGAAGACATTTGCCATCAATTGGTCCGAAAGTGATGTCAATAGAGATCGAGAGCGCGGATGTGATCCGACTTATGGCTCAATACCTGAAGGAAAACAATTTGTTGAGAACTCTTCACTCACTTCAAGACGAGACCAGTATTTCCTTAAATACTGTCGATTCCGTCGAGTCCTTCGTCCACGACATCCATAGCGGACACTGGGATGTAGTCCTCAAAGTCGTCCAATCGTTGAAACTTCCGGACAAGAAGTTAATTGATTTATACGAGCAGATAGTGATTGAGTTGATTGAGTTGCGGGAATTGGGAGCCGCGAGGTCTCTCTTACGCCAAACCGATCCTATGATTAAACTGAAGACCGAATCCCCGGAAAGGTATATACATTTGGAGACACTTCTGGCCCGAAGTTATTTTGACGCCACAGAGGCATACAGTGACGGATCAAACAAAGACAAACGCAGACAACAAATCGCACAGAGTTTGAGTGGAGAGGTGTCTGTTGTCCCGCCCTCTCGACTGCTGGCACTGTTGGGTCAGGCGCTCAAATGGCAACAACATCAGGGTCTCCTACCGCCCGGCACTTCCATTGACCTCTTCAGGGGTAAGGCATCGATCAAAGAACAAGAGGACGAGACATATCCCAACCAATTGTCCAAAACAATCAAATTCGGGGCCAAATCGCACGTAGAGTGCGCCCACTTCTCACCCGACGGACAGTATTTGATAACCGGTTCCGTCGATGGGTTTATAGAGGTCTGGAACTTCACGACCGGAAAGATAAGGAAAGACTTAAGATATCAAGCGATGGAGAACTTCATGCTTATGAATGACGCCGTCCTTTGCCTCTGCTTTAGTCGGGACTCAGAGATGATGGCCAGTGGCTCACAGGACGGGAAGATTAAAGTATGGAAACTACAGACCGGACAGTGTTTAAGGCGTTTTGAAAAAGCGCACTCAAAGGGCGTCACTTGTGCTCACTTTAGTCGCGACTCTTCGCACATACTTTCGGCCTCTTTTGACGCAACCATTCGTATACATGGCCTCAAAAGCGGTAAACTATTGAAGGAGTTTAGAGGTCACACCTCTTTCGTCAATGAAGTGATCTATAGCTATGACGGACACCATCTGATTAGCGCCAGTAGTGACGGATCTATTAAAGTATTAAACCTTTTATTCATTTCTTTTCAATTAATTCTCATTTAATTTGTGTTAAGATATGGAGTCTTAAGACAACTGAATGTTTACATACATTCAAATCCACAGCTATTGTGGGCACCGGAACTGTAGACCTGACCGTAAACTCAATTCAATTGTTACCCAAAACTCCCGAAAACTTTTTGGTCTGCAGTCGTAGTAATACATTGAGTATAATGAATATGTCGGGACAGGTATGTCATTGACAACACTTTTACTCGTTTTTTATTCATTTTCAACCAATACTTCAAACAAACAGATCGTTAAGAGCTATACAAACGGCAAACTAGAATCGGGAGACTTTGTCTGCTGTTCTGTCAGTCCTCGAGGGGAATGGGTGTATGCAGTGGCCGATGACCTAAATCTCTATTGTTTTAGTGCTAATTCAACAAAACTAGAGAAAGTGGTGTCCGTTCACGAGAAGGATGTGATTGGTATTACACACCATCCGCACCAGAACCTCATTGCCACGTATAGTGAGGACGGGTTACTCAAGATATGGAAGCCTTGAGTCAATTCTTAGAGATTTTTCATTTCAATCACTTTTTCATTAATTTTTTGAACATTTTCTCAAATCGTATGACTCTTTGAGTGAAACAAAGGAAAAGTATTTAATGTTTTGTACGCTTTTTGGACACAAATTAAATGTTTTTCAAAAATTCGGACAAAAATTACAATTTTATCCGAAAATAGAAATCATTTTTATTTTATTGTAATTTATTTATAAATAATTAAACAAAAAGTCAATATTTATGTGTTTTTATACATCCCTTTCCACACATTCTTAGTAACGGTTTATGCCATTAATTGAGAGTAAAAATAATATAAAAATCAATTTTTGTATATTTTATGCCCTTTTGATCGGAAATCCCATTCATTTTGGTTTACAAACGGAAACATCATTTCAAAAGTCAGTCATTGTTTTCAAAGAATGAAAATTAAGTTAAAATTTGAAACCAATTCTCAAATTATGTTATCTTTTGATTAAAATTATGATATTTTTAATGGTTTTAATGACAGCACTGATAACACCAATTGATTTTATCAGAGCTGACTGCGGTAGACCACCTGTGCCTGAGTATACCATAATTGACAAAACGAAAGAACGTTATGAAGACTATTGTTATGTTCACTACGAGTGTACCGATAGGACTATGGAAATGGTTGAGAGCACAAGTATCCAATGCCTTAATGGCAAATGGGTTGGAGTTATCCCCAAATGTGGTAATTATTAAACACTTTATTTATCTGTTTTCCAATTTAACCCACAATTGAATTGAAAGCCACTGAAACTGAATACAGATTCAAAGAGATGGTAATCGAGGACTTGGATACTCATCTGAAGACACATATGTTTAGATCCAGTGTCAACCGAATTCGTTGGAACATAACTGGCCGACAGAGGATAACATTGAAGATCGAGACCTACTCTCGTGTGGATTATTTCTCATTAGTTATTATAAACAGTGGTTTTATAGAGATGTGGAGAAGAGGTGGCATAGGATTGGAGACAATGTTTGTCAACAAAAAGTGTTTTTTAAAAAAGTTTGAAATTTTGGACAAAAAGTCAAATAAAACAAAAATTTCTTTCAAATGTTTGTCTGAAAGTGAAGACAAGTTTTCGAGAGTTTATAAATCAAACAAAGAATTGATTAAAACTCTTTCAATTGATATCAACTCAACCAACGGTGCATTTCTAACAAGCCTTTACTCTTTTAAAACCTATACATTTAGTGATTCTTGTGGTGAACCGGAACATCCTCTGCACTCAGTCATTGCAAATGAGAGTTCATTTATATCCTATTCGTGTGAAAAGGATTACTATTTAGAGCCGATAAGCAGTAAAAAGATATTTTGTGATTCTTATGGCCAGTGGTCTCAACCGTTCCCCCAATGTTTGTCCAGATTTAACTGTAGATTATTTGAGATGACTGAACGGGATCAATTCATTAATATTGAGTATAAGGGTCTGAATTACTTGAACGGAACCCCTTATGCAGAACCCAATTCAATGGCCATATATTCCTGTCGTTCAACAAATCAAACAAACATTGAATTAAGTGGTCATAACATAAGGGTTTGTGTGAAAGGACTATGGAATGGATCCCAACCCAAGTGTATTGAGGAACACAAATCCTCACCAATATCAATTACCCAGAGTAAGTTTTAACAATAAAATTGAATTTTTATTGAAGTTTGACTCAATTTTAAGCAAAAGTTTTTGAGAAATATAAAGTATTTTTTGGAAACAACTCTGAAGTGAAACCAACGGAAAGTGTTTCACACAAAGAGTCGAATGAAAAGAGTTTGAAAAAACTTCATTTAGTAATCGTCTCAATGTTGGCCTCATTTATAATCGGAGGCTCAATCATAGGTGTCATTATATTTATGGCAATGAAGTACTTAACACAGAGACGACAAAAAAGACTGACATTGAAAGAGAGGACAATTATCCCATCGATGGTCATCAGTGAACCCAACCATTACTATGAGAGGAATACTTACGAGGAATACAAATACGAAACCATTCGTACAAATGCTTTGGACATTGATTTGCAGAGAATTAACTCATTATATCAGACAAACAATAATTGATTAGTAATTCATGTATTCATTCAAACTTTGTGTCTATTTTTCATTTTATTTGTAAATAAATAAAAAAAATCAAATTTTTTAATCATTTATTGAAATAATACTAAAAATTCATTCAATCTTTTGATAGTTTTGTCTATTTTTGCACAAAATATAATCAAAATATTGTTAAGAATTACAGAATATTCTTATCGTTTGTCCATTCATTGGTCAACAGATGTCAGACATATGTCTAAAGAGGTATCAGAAGTGAGTCATTGAAGTGACGTTTGATTTGTTGTCTGTTTTACTGCTGTTTAGACTGTGTTTCACGTGTTTATGCTTTTCATGTGTTTTCAGGCTTTCATTTGATTTTAATTTAATTCAAAACACAATTGAATTTCAATGAAAATAATTGGTTTAATAAGCGGTGGAAAGGACTCAACGTTTTCAATGTATCTGTCGGTGAAAAGTGGTCACCAATTGATAGGTTTGGCGAATCTGTTTCCCGAGTCGGCGGCCGAAGAGGACTCATATATGTATCAAACAGTTGGACACGAATTCATTGAATTGTACGCAAAAGCCATGGATTTACCCCTTTTTAGGCGAAGTATTTGTGGTAAACCTGTGAACACAGAAATGGATTACAAAACCAACTCTGAAGACGAAGTCGAAGATCTCTTTCATCTGTTGTCTGACATCAAGAAAGAGCTATCATTTGATGGCATATCAGTCGGTGCTATACTATCCACGTATCAGAAGGTTAGGGTTGAGAATGTGTGTAACCGACTGTCCCTTCAGATGTTGGCACCGATTTGGGGTTTAGACCAAACATCACTTCTTAAGGATATGATTGACTCAAACATTACCGCAATTCTGGTCAAAGTGGCGGTCATTGGCTTAGAGGCCAAGCATTTGTCCAAAACTATTGTAGAAATGCTTCCGATTTTAGAGGAATTGAAAGACAAGTTCGGAATCAATGTCTGCGGCGAAGGCGGAGAGTATGAGACCATTGTCTTGGATTGTCCTCTCTTTAAGCAGAGAATCGTTTTGTCAGTCATTTAAACAAATTTTCAATTGATTTGACTTTTAATTTAAATTTTCATTGATTTCAGAGACGACTTCTCAGTCATAACCCATTCCAACGACGCCTTCGCAACCGTTTCTTACCTCAAACCAAATGCACTTCATTTGGAGGACAAGTGTTAACAAAGAGTTTATAATTAAAACTGTTTTTAAATTTTTAAAAAGTATTTATTTTTATCATAAAAATCAATGAAATCAACAAAAGGGGGGAAAAGGGGCTGAAATTGGAATTATTGGCATTTAATTAAAGTTTTATAACAAAAAATAATTTCAAACACTTTTTTGAATAATTTTATGAAATTTTGGATTTAATTAAAAGAGTTTTAAATAACCATTGAATTGAAGAATCACTTCATTTGTGAAGACTTTGTATGTGTTTTGGGATTCACTGCTCGTCTGTATTCCTCAATGTCTGGCCTTTTAAACAAATTGTTGTCAATTTGTGACACATTTTGCAAATCATTTTGAGATCCGATTGAATTCAGTTTTGGTTTCAAAATCTCTTCAACTCTTGATTTGGTTTCAAAACAATCAATCATTTCATCGATTGTTTCAATTGTTTCCAATTTAGTGTTCATTTCCAATGAAAGCAATGAAATGTCAGCTAAAAGTAAAAAACAATTAATAAAATGAAAACCAAAACAAAATTACGATTTATTTGATGGGTTTTGTCCTCCCATTCACTCATCTGTTTCTCAAAAGCTCTCAATTCATTCAAAAACTGTTTATAAAGATTGTCATCCAATCTATGGATCTGTTCTTGAGATGAATGTCTTCTGTTTGAAGACATATTAACTTTAAATAAATCCAAAGTTTAAGACAATTAACACTGAAATCAATATTAAGTGAAAATTAGTCTTCAATTCCAATGCTTTGTTGAAAACCCTTTGTATTCTATTTAATGCGTAAAAAGTTTTCAATAGTTTTTTGTTTTAATATTTTATTAAATTTAGTTATTATTCAATGATTTAAAGGATTTGTAATTAAATATCAATAAAAGTATTGAAAAATAAGATTTTTTTTCAATTTTTTCTTTGAATCGATTGATTGTGAAAGACATTGGATCTCTTGACCCCTTTGGCGGCTCTGAAGGTCTGCAACAACATATGAAACCCAAATATTATTATAAAAATGTAATAAAAAGTTATATAAATTTAGTTTAAATCCAAGAGCACTGACACAATCGGATTGGGTTTGAGGGCATAGCTGTGGCTGTTATACCACTGCTTGTATTCACTCCAGAAATGTCTGGAGAAATACCAAACGTTGGACGAGATGTTGGATCAGAAGTAATAGTCTGGGAATTGTCTGAAATGAATTGTTTGGCCATTTCTTCAGTGGTAGTCAAAGGCAATGGAGTTCTTAGAACTGTTGTAATATTTGGCAATTGTCTGACCGCTTGGCCTACCCTTCCATTGGCACTGATATTCTGAGATCTCATAGAAGTGATAGATATGTTTGGAAAGTCGTTTGAGTTCAAGCGATCGGCAATAATATTGGTTTGGTTTGCGGGAGGAATGAGTCTCTCTCTACAAAATCCCGGCACACAATCCAAACACAGGGCGTCTTCACAGCGTTTGGATTCAATTCCTCTCATAATTAGACTTCCGATTGATTTGCTTTCAATGTTTGGATAATTAGCTCTGATTTTAGTATTCTTTTGCAAAATTGTGAACAAATTCTGAACTAAAATATTATTTAAACATAAATTGATTACAATTTTAACCCAAAACTCAATGTTTATAATACTTACCGAAAAATGTGTCCGAAATTTGTGTGAAATTAAAGAAATAAATGAAAATAATTGCAAATTGTTTTAAAAATTTCATTTTATATGCTTTGAAACTCACTTTAAAAATGGTTTAATATTTTGTGTCCTATTCTGTGATTTATAAACTGTTTGTCCAAAGGATTAAAGTTTAAAACTTAAATACAAGTGAAGGATAGTTAATGTAAGGAAAGGTCTTTTAAGCAAAAGATGTTTTTCAATCATAACTTTGATGAATATTTGTAACTTCCTATCAATTGATGGATAAAATAAGACTTAATTAACAACAATATATGAGCAAGGTAAAGTCATTTCTAATACTATTATTGACGACAGAAAGTACTTCTAATTTCAAATAATAACCAAAATTTCCAAAAAATTGTTTATAATTTATGATTTCATTTCAAATTTCATTTCATTTTTTGAAATATTATTTTATTCTTTGGTTTTTAGAGAAAATCTTTATTTAGAGATAAAAAACAATTTATTTGTAAAAACAGTGATTTATTTATTCAAAACTTTGACACTGAATGTGTATTTATGACAAAATAATTGCGAATTTCAATGGAAACACAATTTGTGAACAATTTTATCACTAATTGAGGACATGAATGAATAAATGATATCTTTTTTAGATTACTTTCCGTTTTTTGTGTTTCCGTTCAAACAATTTCTAACTTTTTGTTTGTTTTAAACACAAAAATAAATTTTCATTTATTTTGCTTTATTTCTTCATTTAATTAATTAATAATGAATTCAATAAATATTTTTCTCATTGTCTTAATTTTTGTACAAATTTTTGATTGTTTCAAATGTCAATACAATGGTAAGTGTGGATACCCGGGTAAACCATATCAGGCAAAGCTTGACCCGGACAACAAACTACAGTACGATGAAGGAGAAGAGGTGTCCTACCAGTGCACTCATTTCTGGTCATTTGTCGACACCAGAAGGTGCGAAAAGGGTCGGTGGACGGGTGTTCTGCCCCGTTGTGGTAAACATTTCATTTCATTTCATTTCAATTGATTACAAAATTAAAAGAATTTTAATAAAACGATAAAAATATTAAAAATTCATTTATTCTTCAAATTTTAGGCGATTTTGTGACAAATGTATTGATAAAAGACACAAAAGTAGAGGACATAACAAACCCGGATAAACCTATACTTATGTTCGAGCACTTGAATATGAACATAACAAACACATCTTGGAAATATCCAAATGCCTTTACGTCCAACCGTTTCAAAGCAGCCCGACTTAGATTAGTGGACACAAAGCGGTACAAGTGGTCCATGAAGTTCACGGCACCCGTCGTTAAACTGTTGGTCAGAATTAACTTCAATTTCATAAACTATACGCTTTTGTCGCAACAAATAAGAGATAATTTCACGTTTGATATCTCATTGTTTGTAAGCCCTCATAGAAAGTGTGAACTCATTCATCAAAGCGACGACAAGTGGAGACAAAACGGCCGTAAAATGGACTGCGATTTCATTTGTGAGAGTATTTCCGATGAAGACTCCAAAGAGGATCACAAAAATCCCAGCGATTTCATGGAAATGACGACTCAATCCAATGTAGACATAGATCACGAACTCATTGCCATATTCTTCGGCAAAACCTATACCTTAGACAACGAACCCGTTTGTGGGGAACCGGAGATAACTATTGCACAAAATTCCAGATTTAATGTTCAGTTCAAAGATTATTCAATTGAGTGTAAGAAAGATAAATATAATTACATTTCTCCAGACAATGATATTATACCTGAGACTACACTTCATGGTCTCAAATGTACGACTGAGATGAAATGGAAAGGCTCTTATCCGGGTTGTATGCCCAAACATACCTGTCCTTTGGATAAGCTATTGATTGATTCAATGTCCAACAAAACAGTAATCAATTCAATAGATGGACTTTATTACTACAATCAATCACTTTATTATGCAATTGAAGGATCGGAAGCGAACTACGGGTGCAGTAATCCTAAAGCGGATATTATAGGCAAAGATAAGAGATTGTGCTCAAGAAATGGGGTCTGGAGTGGGACTCAACCCATTTGTTATGGTATTTATTTATATGATTGTTATTTCAAATATTATTGTCATTTAAATTTTAATTGTTTAACATTAGATCCAAAATTAATAGACGAAGAGTCGACAAGATTTTCAGGTATTTAATCAATGTTTCATTGAACCCTAAATAGAGTTATTTCCCCCTTTGCTAACCTTTTCCACCCTTTCTATAGTCTGGGCATTGATTGCAATCCTATTCTCTGCCCTCATATTCATTGTGTGTTTGACCGCAATATTATTTATTATTTATTCAAAACGTCTGAAAACGCGAATCACAAAAGAGATAGGAAACCATAAAAGGCCTGAAAGTGAAGGCTTTGATACCTATGACGACATTGACATTCCCGGCGGTAAACAGATTTACGATACATACGAACAGATTGGGGACGAAATGGAGGTCAGGTATGCCGAGCCTTATTACAGCACAGAAAAGAACTATGTTCAAATGCCATCATCTGTCCAATTCTGGAATACACCAGTCATTATTGAGCCTGATTATTTGCAAATGACTGGATCTACCAGACCTTCACCCTGTCCTCGCAGATCACCCAAAACTGATGCGATATATACTTATCAATTATAAACGGGGTTAAAGTCAATTCAAATTCACTTTCATTTAATGCCATTAATTCATAAAACAGAAGAAAAGTACAACAAATCACTTCATTATTACATTCATTATCATCAAAACTGAAATTATTTTTACGATTGAATTAATATTTATTGTTATTATTAGTCATAAAATGATTTATTTTGCTTTTTTATTTTGCTTTAAATATAATCATAAAAAAAATATTACAAGAATAACTAAAATACAGATATTTTGGGCACAAAATGATTAAAATTGACTAAAATTTCATTCAAAAAAAACTTATTTCTTTTTATAATAAAAATATTTCAAACAATTATTTAAATTTTAATCTAATTTTTGAACATTTTATTATTTTATCTGATATTTCAAACATTTGATTAAAAGATACAAGAACATGATGAAAACTATTGTATTCAAAGATCGCTTCAATAAAAAATTATCACATCTTTTATTGTTATTATTGAATGCATTATAAAATGATATTCAATTCAAATACAGAATCTTTTTAATTGTTTTAAGCGTTAGAAGTGATTCAATGAATGAAATGTTTTTTAACTCAAAAAATAATGATTTGATTTCACCATTCATTCAATTTTAATATTTCAATATAATGTCGGCCACGAGAGGAACGGGATTTTTGGGTATTGTTTTGAGTGCTTTCCTTATTTTATCAATTGTGGACTCAATCGTACATTTGGTCAAAGAAGTGGATTATCAGCGAAACAATGAGAAAAATGAGTTGAAAAGCATTTTCACAATAGTTTTGATGATTTTGCGAATGTTATCGACGATTCAGTTCTTGTTATTTACGTCAATGTCTTTGAAATACAAAATAAGTGAAAACTTAATAATAATGTCTTCAATAATAAACTCTTTAATTTTGATTATTGTTATGATTTTGTCGTGTTTTGTGATTGACTTCAAAGAGTCCACGATTAGTCTCATCTGTCATATAATCACATGTTATCTAAGTTTTGTCATTTTATTCAAACTATTGTTCATTAAATTTGAACATAAAATCTCTTTAATCACAAGAATATTGAAAATAATTTCTAACAATGTTTTGGCGATTTCAACACTCGTTAGTGTTATCATTGCTATCGTTATCGGTATTATTCTCAGGGATTCTAACCCTGGTTGGAATGAACGATCAATTAAATACCTTGGATTTATTGGTGAAATATTCCTACGAATGCTTAAATGTTTAGTTTTACCCCTGATTTTCACGAGTTTGGTCTTTGCTATGGGAGATATCGACACAAAACTGTTTGGAAAGATAGGCTTCAGAACTGTTTCCTATTATTTGGGAACAACTGTTTTGGCAATTATTTTGGGCATTATTCTGGTGGTGTCGATTGAGCCAGGCACTAGAGGCCAGGCTGGTAAAGATTCAAATCAAAAAGTTATTCAAGACTTTAAAGTGACGACTGAAGACACGATCCTAGATTTGATCAGGTGCACTTTTTTGTTTTCATTTCATTCTTAACACTTTCACCTTGATATTTAATAAATGAATCAGGACAAATAATTATATATTCTATTACTAGGAATTTATTCCCAGACAATATAGTGGAGGCCTGTTTTGCAACTTACCGAACACTGCTGTCCAACGACACGGAAAAGTACCCGGGGTTTAACTCAACTGATATAAGACATTGGAAAATAACATCTGAGAAGACTTCGGGCACTAATATATTGGGAATCGTTGTCTTCGCTGTAGTGTTAGGTGTAATCATAGGCCAAATGAAAGAAGAGGCCAAACCTTTGGTTAATTTCTTCAGAGCATTGAACAATGCAATGATGGGAATGACTGTCGTTGTCATTAACTTCACACCAATTGCTGTCCTCTTTCTAGTGTTGCCTCAAATTCTTGATGTGAAAGAGTTGTCAGACCTCTTAGGAAGTGTTGGTTTTTATACAATCACTGTATTATTGGGTCTTTTTATCCATGGATTGATAATATTGCCCCTGAGTTACTTCATAATAACCCGAAAAAATCCATTTACTCTTATTGTTAACCTTTCAGACGCTATAATGACTGCTTTTGGGACCTCTTCATCGACGGCAACAATGCCAGTATGTCTGCACTGGTAGTGCACTGGTAGTCATTGAATTTATTATAAAAATATCAATCAATTCTTAGATTACATTCAAATGCTTGGAAGAGAACATGCGTTTTGACAAACGGATCGTTAGATTTTGTATACCTGTCGGCGCAACCATTAATATGGACGGAACGGCACTCTATGAAGCCGTCGCCGCTATTTTTATCGCTCAATACAGAGGTCTTGATTTGGATTTTGTTAAGATTATCATAATTGCAATCACAGCCACCGCTGCCAGTATTGGCGCCGCAGGTATTCCTCAGGTATTCAATACATCAAAAATCAATTAAAGTTTATATTCATTGATAATTCAATTTAAAGGCAGGTTTGGTAACAATGGTTATAGTGCTCAATGCTGTCGGACTGCCCACAGAGGACAGTGCCTTAATCTTTATCATTGATTGGTTAATCGACAGATTCCGGACAGTAATCAATGTTTTGGGCGATTCTTTCGGCGCAGGAATTGTATTTCATTTGAGTAAAGACGACATTAAAGAGTTTGATGCCATAGACCCGGACAACACAACTCAGTCTAATCCTGAGGTTAATCAAGAAATCCCTTCAAATAATAAACTTTAAAATTTCAATAACTATTAAATGATTTCTTAAATGACTTTACATTTAATATAATCTTTAAAAACAATAATAAAATTTGAAATTAAAAACAAAACTCAAAATAAATTACAATATTTTGAAAAAATATAAAAATAATTAATAAAAAGGCATAAAATGTTAATCAAATGTGAATCAAACGGATCCGTAGTGTTGTTGTGAGTCATTTACAATCAAATTCCTGCTCTGATTGTCATTACCCGCACTTCCGTCCAAACTTTCTGTCGATTGTTTACTCTGTGTTGTAGTCCATGAACTATCACTGGATCTCCGGTCACCTGAGCTATCAGTGCGCTCAACAACAGTATTCATATTAGTTGACTGCCATTCCTTGAACTCGGATCTGAAGACAAACAGAGCGACGATAGAAACGATTGAGAAGAGGAGCGCAAAGAAGAGGATTAAAACCATTTGTATATAACGTATGATTGCATTGATCTTGTCTTCAGTGGTAATGAATTGAATGCAACCCATGTTTAGTAAGTAAAAGAAAAATAACATCAAAATAATTGACGAAATAATTTTGGCCGAAGTGTCCTCTTCTTCTCTAAGCCATTGACAAAAACTCTTCTGATTTTGTTTGACAACAATTTCATTGTACTTCTGTCGACACACATCGCAGACATCTCTTTCAGTTGAGTCCCTCTCTTGTATCCAACGCTTCAAGCATTCAAAATGCGTGTATTGTTGTGATCCGGAACAATTGCATGGAGATAATAGATCACTCAAATATGATGTCCGCCAACATATACGGCACTTACCGGTCAGTCCCGACGATTCAATTGATTCCTCAAACAATGAACAGTCGTCTCCCAAACCACTCATTGTTTGTTCACAAATAATTAGTACATTATATGAGAAACTTATGAATCACTTGTAAAACACTTAAAATCAGTTAATATCCATAGAAGTGATATAAAATGTGATAAATGTCTGAAATGTTTGAATTGTTTTCAATATTTATTATTATTTTATTTTATATTCAAATTTTAATTTCTGTTAATTTCATTCAAACAATAAGTTTTCAAAGTTTTATTTATTATAAAAACTGATTATTAATTGTATTTTTCATATATTTGATGAAATGACAACATTTTAAAGGGCATGAAATGACAACATGTAATACTGGACAATATTTTGATAATTAGTCATCTAATGGTTGAGAAGTCGTAGAAATTGTATGAATTTGTTGTATTTGATAACTGATTGCATAAATTCAAGGCTGAGTTAATATTAATGGCATTTAATGGCAAAACTATTTACATATGCATTAAATTTGAATTTTTATATAAGTTATTAAAACTTTAATAAAAAGTGAAATTAAAAGTGAAATCAAAAGTCAAATCAAAAGTGAAGTGAACTTTGATTTCATTTTAATTTAAATGTTTTGTTTTCATTATTTGATGAATCCTTCGGTAGTTTAAGACTTAAATCTGCAAAAACATAGGAAGCAGTCGTCCATACGATTGTACATAAGTCGAGAAAGTATGGGTCGATTGCACTCATAGTGTCGGCAATAGTGTGTGAATAACCCCAGTATCCAGAGTTATCATTGAGAAGACCTGAAGCGGGAATGCCTTCATTGATGAACACATTTGCGTCACTCTGTGTTAAGTCAATGCCTTTGCCGACCACTAAATTGGTTGAATTTATTGCTTTCAGAAGTTGTAAAGTTTGGTAAACAACACATTGAGCTCTAGTGCTCTCTCCAGAAAAGGTAAGACCAAAGGGACGGTATGTCCCGAAGTCTGCGTTCATAATCAAACTTATATTTCCTAACATTTGTTTGTATTTCTGAAATAAATTTATAAAAAATACAATTTTTAATACAATTGTGATATAAGACTGACCTCTATATAGGCTTTGGATCCAAACCTTCCCTCTTCAGCGCCGGTAAACAAAACTAATTTTAGAGTTCTTTTAGTTTTTATGCCTAATTTCTTGAGTAATGCTAAAGCTCTCCATGAAATGAAAACACCTGCGCCATCATCAATAGCTCCCTGGCCAACATCCCAACTGTCCATATGAGCGCTAACTATAACCATTTCATTTGGATACTGAGTGCCCACCAGTTCTGCCATAAGATTACGTGATTTTGTTAATCCATAGAAAGTCGACTCAAGAATGAGATTAATTGTTATTTTAAGCCCTCTTTTGCTGATTCTGTCCAACATTTCCGAGTCTTCAACTGAAATACTGGCCGCAGGTATGCGAGCGTCGGATGAAAAGTATCGTATAATCCCTGCGTGAGCCGTATTTGGAGCACTTGTAGCAAAAGACTTGAACAAAATAGCTGAACCCTCGGCCTCTGCCACAAGTTTAGTGACTCTCAATTTGAATCTAAGATAAGAACCGTTGACTCGATTGGCGTTCAATAAAATAATTTTATGTCTAATAAAGTGATTGTCTTTAATGTCATTCAGATCTTCAAATGAATTGAAAACTTTGAGTTCAGCTGTAATTCCATCTTCAGGTGTACTAACACTTCCAGCCAAACCCAGAACAGTTAGTTTATGTTGTCTGGGTTCAATCATTTGTGCAGACTCTGAACCCCTTTCCCATTTGGGCACTAAAACATCTTCAGTGTAGACATTATCCAAGTTTTTATTTTTCAATTTCTCGGTCAAAAAATCGGTTGAGTTTTCAAGTGCTTCAGAGCCGCTAAGTCTGGGACCAAATGTATCGACAAATTGTGACAATTCTTCATATGTTTTGTGTCTTTCATTTGAATTGAGCACTAAATCAATGACTTTATTGACAACAGAAGCCTTTGAGAGTATTTCAGGTTTCAATACATGAGTAAAATAGTAATCATTTTTACAGATTTTGTTATCAAAGACATCAATACTTTGTGCAAAATATTGATTCAAATAAATACAAGAAATAATTAGACAAACATTGAGTGAATGGCTATTCATATCACTTATAATGAAAATGATTTGATTTTATAGAAATAGATTGAAAACAAATTTCAAACAATAGACAAAACTTTTTTTAACATTTCTATCATTTCTTATTCGTTGAATGAAATGTCAAATATTTTTTCATAACTTTTTAATAATTTCCTTTCAGTTTCAATGTTTAATGAGTTTCCACTCAATTGACATATTTTTGTTTTAATTGAAGAGAAATGTAAACTATTTTCAAATATCACTAAAACTAACGAAACTTTTCTTTTGGCGAAACTAATTGACAGAAAAACATATTTCACTTGAATTTGAAATTCAAATTAATATTGACTTATATTTTAAGTCATTAATGGTTTTTATAAAAAGTAAATGAAATTGAAATAAATAAACACTTTTTAACTGAAATAGGATTTAATTGATTTTAATTTGATTTACATTTGAAGTGATTTGTAAACAGAAATCATATGAAATAAGATTTGAGCTCAAGATTAGTGATTAATGTTATATAAAATGTTTATTCAATTAATTAATAAATGTTTTCATCAAAAGTGGCGGACTTTCTATGAATTGAGACTCATTTGAGTCATCGTTTTGATCTTCACCCGACGTGCCATCATTGCCATCATTGCCTTCATTGCCATCACTTTGTGTGTCATCTGTATTGGAGGAACGGGTTGTCTGTGTCTGAGTGTTGTCATTGTTGTGCATATTTTTCTTTAGGTTCTTGGCCACTTCCATACCCCTTCTCAATAGATTTCGCATTCCTTCAAAAATACTTCTTAAGGGGTTTAAAGGGTTTTGAGATTCAGTGCAAGCAATCGATGCAATGATAACTAATAAACAAAATGTCAAACTTTTTGATTGCATTTTAAACACTTTTCACTCAATGGTCACCAAATATAACTAAAAATATATTAAAGTTTTTGCTTTATTTTATATCAAATTTTAAACCATTCATAAAATTTTATTTTATTTTTAAACAAATATTCATTTTTGAAGTTCAAGAGTACTATTGTTTTGTCATTGAATAGATTGAAAAGTTAGTCAACATCTGTACAAATGTGAGAAACTCTTCATTCAATTCCTTTATTATTCAGTCTTTTATTCATTGATTTTCAAAAAAAACAGTAAAGAATTGAAAATATTTTTCATGTTTTCTCTTATTGTTATTCAAAACATGAATTGTTTTATTCAATGTCTTAATCATTGATAAACATTGCACTGAAATGACAATATTTGTAAACAATTTGTGAGACTTTCAATAAAGTCACTCATTTTAATGCTATTGTCTTTCCGTTTGTTAAATACATACTGTGTTTACAACTTATTATAAAATAATTTTAATTTTGTGCCCCTTTGCCCCCTTTGCCCCTCCACATTTCAATTAATGTGCGATTCTTAACTGACCATTACAGTGTAATACTTTATTATGTCAGAGCAATACATTTTATTGAAAGCTTGAGACCCTATTCAGTCATATATTGTGCTAAACCTTTATGACAGTAATAATTGGATTACTTTTATGTCATTTCCCTTAAATAACTGAATAACTCATGACTTTTACATAATCTAAACCTCTGTTTAAACTCATGATAACACGGGTTGTGTAGTGAAGTTCATTACATAAGCATAAGAATCGACTGTTTCTAATGTAAACATTTTGGATGAAATAAAACAATACTTTCTTTCACTCATTGAGTGATTTTATACAAAAGTTCAAAGAAGTGAATATATTATTCACTGTTTTCACTGTTTATCTTATTATCATTTGTTGAGTGACAAACTTGAAGGCAGAGCTCATGGAAAGTAGGTTTGACTTTGTGTCAATCGATAAAACAGTTTGCAAACAATACACAACTTTTTGTCTTTCAGTGCGGAATATAATTCACAAAAATAAGTGTTAAAACGATAACTTGTTTTCAATTTCTCTGTAATTTAAATAAAAAAACAAAAACTAATAATTAATAAAAAAATTAATCGCTTTTTGTGAAACAATTAGTGAATTGAAATCACATTTTATCTAAAATCATCAAAAAATGAAATTTCAATACTTAAGGCATTAATCCTTCAAAAGCTGTCTTTTGATTGATTTTATATTCACTTTGTTTTCCAATACTTTTGCCTCCAATTAAACAAAATTAAGATTAACTGTAACTCTGAGAGCAATAACTGTGACCTCATTTAGCACTCAATAAAACAGTGAATAAATCGGACGGCTATTGAAGGGATCGGTAGAAAACCCGAAGGATTTATAAACAGTTTTTGCATAGGAATAGAAAATATCGATAATTAAAATGAAAATAAAGATTTTATTCATTATTATTGACACATTTTTTTGGAGAAAACAAACTCTCATTTGTTGTAAACATTAACTCTTAAACTACTAATGGTTTTTGGTTTTGTTCCCTTCGGTTACAAATGCTTTACAAATGGCTTTCATTTATATATAAATATTTAAAACAATTTTATGTAAAACTAAATCCTTTTAACAATTTTTAAAAACACTTTGATTTCAATATATTTTAAGCAATAAATTAGTTATACATTAAAGTCAGGGGTTTTCTCATACAATGTATAGATTTGTTACGAAATAGACATTAAAAACATTCAAAAATATTTGTTTTACTATAAAAAGCACAAAGAGTTTCAAAAAATAATACAATTATTACAACAAATCTCTTGTTTTTTGTAATCATTTTCATATTTAAAGAGAATTTAATACTTATTATGAGTTTTATAACAAAACAATTGATATATTTTTGGCAATGAAAGGCTTTCACTCAAAAATAAGCCTAAAATTGAAATCATTTAATGTTATATAATGTTATATAATGTGAGTAAACGTTAGATTATAACAGGTTTTTCTGATTATCATTAATCAAACCGTTTATAAACAGTTTCAAAGGGTTTTAAAGGGAATGTAGTTTTTGTGGTCCTGTTCTCAATGCATGCAAACAATAGCTGTTATTGTCTTAAATATTAAATAAAATAATCTTTTTATTAATTAAATCATAAATTGCTTTAAAAATAACCAAAATATTTATAAATAAATAATAATTTTGTTTAAAGTCCTCTAAAATTACTAAAAAAAAATACATTCAATAAAAAAATCAATTCTGAAATGAATAAACAATTTTCTGAACAATTCATTGCAAAGATTTGGAAAAAATGATTCAACGATTCATTAAATTCTCGTTACGTTTGACATCAAAAATACGGTTAAAAATGAATAAATCGTATGAAAAGTGAGTTTTTATTCTCTCTCTGAACGCCTGAAACCATTAAAGACAGAGAGAAAGGGATGTAAATTAAGACAACGCCTGGAAATGTATATCAACTTTGAATATAAGTTCGCTTTAAGTGATTGAGTGATAGATTTGTAAATGAATACAAAAATAGGTGAAAATTCATGCGTTTATGAAATGAATTGAAAATAAAGTTAAAAAAGTCCACAATCTTTGAGATTGTTTTTAATGATAACATCTGTGACCGCATCGAAAACAAACTGAATATTGTTAGTATCGGTAGCGCACGTGAAATGCGTGTAAATCTCTTTCGTGTCCTTTCTTTTGTTCAAATTCTCAAATTTCATTTGAATATAAGCCGCGGACTCCTCATAAGTGTTGTTCCCTTTAATTGGCAAAACATTAAATTAGTTATAAAACCCTTTAATTGTTTACAAATTGGTTATAAAAGCGTTCAATACCTGCGTATTCAGGGAAACAGATGGTAAGGGCCGAGCGTTTAATCTTCTCTTCAAACAGGTCTTTCTTATTGAGAAATAATATAATACTTGTGTCGATAAACCACTTGTTATTACAGATACTGTCAAAGAGTTTCATACTTTCAATCATTCGGTTCTGTTTTGCAAAACACATAAAACTATTCATTAATTGATTGCTTTATTGATCGCTATTTTTGTCACATGTTTTGTCAAAAACTATTCATATGTTAAACAAAACATTCAAATACTGACCACTTCTTCGTCTTCGGCCAGAACTAAGTCATAGCCCGAGAGTGCGACACAGAATATAATGGCTGTCACGCCTTCAAAACAATGGATCCATTTCTTACGTTCACTCCGTTGTCCCCCGACGTCAAACATTCTGTCAATTGTGGCAATGGTTTGGTATTTAGTATTAGTTTTGAAAGCATTTCATTCAAACCATAAATATATTAACATTTTATGTATAAATCATTCAATCGTTTCATTCATTTCTCTGAAACCCCTTTCAATTGAATCCTTAATCTAATTGTCATTCAAATCATTGGCAGTGTATGCAAATCAGGGGGTGCTATGAAAGGGGGTTATGTCCTATACGTGTAAACAATATTCTGTTTACTTAAGTGTTGTTTAGTTTGCAATCAATAAAAGACAAATGGATTGAAGACATGAAGACATACTTAAAGTGCAATCCTTTGAAACTGAAATGCGTTTCAACAATGCCTGTGGTCTTCACGCGAGTCCTGAGGACATCCTGTTGTGTCGGTACATATGTGGTCTGCGATATCCTGTCCAACGCATTGAGATAACTATCCGAATATAAAATTCGTATGAGTATTGATGTTCGCACAGGTATTACACGACTCACTATTGGGCCGAATCGTTGAGTTGGTATTCACGGGAACGGGAGAAACACTGTTGGACTCCCGGGTCGTACCACAAACGCTTCATTACTGACGCCAACTCAACAGTGATGTCGCCCTCAATGGATGCGCCGACTATTGTGAAGAACTTTCGGGCGCTTTCATGACAACCCGAGTCTTTGAAGTCAATCTTCAGTTGACTCATGGCTTTGATGATAGCCATAAGGCTTTGGATTGTGTTTGAGTGAACTACGGGTCGGTATTGAAGGCATTCCTCTTTGGTATAACCGCTTTCGTGGATAATCCGCATCTGTTTTACTATTAAGGGGTTTATTGTTAACAATTAATATCTCAAAGGGTTAGTGCATAACAACACCCGTAGAGTCCGGAAGTGATTAAATACAGGAATGTCTGTCCTATAAGTGATTACCCCTTAAACTAAAACTTCATTAAACCCTAACTAAAAGTGAATGAAAGCAATGGAGAAGTGATGGGAAGGAAAGGTCAAACCCTTACCGATAGTGCTCTTCCCCGACTCCCCGGCCCCCAACAGCAGGAGCTTCACCTCTCGGGCCTGCCTTTCCTGGTCTGCCCTCAAGAGACTGTCGATCTTTTTGCTCCTTTCGATGGCCTCCTTATCACTGGTACTGACAGCACATCCCATGGTTTGGCCACAAATTGATCCCAAATTAAGAGTGAATTAACAAAACATAGAGTTTTTGACGGTTTAGTGAAAACAGGTCTCAGTTTTGCACTCAATGTCTAACAGTTTTGAATATCTTGTGGACAAAAGACCTTTCAATTGGTTGTGAGTCTGCGCTCTAAGAGGGGATTGGATGCGCAAAACGGCTCACGATTTCAGGCATTGCTATGGAAATGAAGTTTCAGTTATTTGGTTCACATTTTGCCCCAAATGTGACCACTTTTGACCCAAACCTGGATTTAACCCCAAATGTGATCACAGTTTCAGTGCTTTTGGGTTTCAATTCACTCATAAATACCGTTCAATAGATTACACAATAAAAACATTGAAAGCTATGAAAGGCTTTGACAAACAGTTCACAACAACACAACACTTGAAACCCTTTCCCACCGATGGCTGAAGACATGATTCTTCCACTTCTGGGATACAATGGCGGCGACGAAGAGGATGACACCACAGACAGCGACGGTATGTCTTAATTGAGTTTTGTTTTTGTGTTTGATTTGCAATGAAAACACTCACAGAAGGTGTTAATAACGGCGCCGACGAAGACTCTGATGAGAGCACAGGTAGACAACGGGTAGAATATGACACAACACTTCCCACAAAACACAACTATTTGGGCGAAGACCTGAACGAACTGTCCGGACGGGTAGTGTTGGACGAGAGCTCAACAGTCACTATACCTTTGCTTACAATTCAAAACGTAGTGTTAGTTCCGGGACAGGTATTACCACTTCAGTTACAGCACCCGACCATTGTCTCAATGATGAAGAAACTGATTGCCGGTCAGAGGACTGTCGGTATTATTGCGTCCTTTGAACCAACTCTTGGAACCACTGCTGAGATTAGGAGTTATTCCGACGAAACAGAAGACGATAACGAAGGCCTACCTGTGCTTAGGGTTAAGGCTGAGGGACGGCAGAGGTTCACAGTTATTGAGAAATCGAGACAAATAGACGGCGTTCTGATGGGAAAGGTATGTAAACCTGTGTTTCGTATAATTAATTGAAATGTTTTGACATTTCTTATGAAAAAAATGATTTTATTTATCGTTTAATTGAAAGTCATTTTCAAAACAAATATTTCATTGAAAACTGTTTTTCTATTAACTCTTCAACTCTTCTGTCAATTAACTGAAGATTTATTTTGTTTTTCATCGCATTTACACTAATAGTCTACGAATGCGAGCACTTGTAAGCACTTGTAGGCACAGGAGTGACGCAAATGTTTACGCAATCAAACGATATTTGAACTCATTTTTCAAAATTAATTGAATTTAAAACTACTTTTCGTTTACTTTCACTAAAAATGACAAAAATTTTATATAATTTTCATCTAATTATCAAAAATTGAATTTAAGGTCAAAATACTACCCGAATATGAGTTAACCAATCCTTTGAAGCAAACGACTCATTCACACAATAGCCTAACCCTTCCTTACTGTTCCCGTTGGCCTAAATGGGTGTACGAACTCTATGACCCGCACCTACTGATGGACAAAATCAAAATACATTTGAAAAACTGGTGTTCATTCAGCGACTCGTCGGCGCCGTTAAGGCCGTGTGAGTTCTCGTATTGGGTGGCGTCTAACCTACCCCTGGATGACAACCAGAGGTGTCAGTTGTTGACAATTAACTCTTCGATACAGAGACTGAGATTTGAATTAAGTTTACTCCAGAAGTACTCGTATTTATGTTGTGCTAAATGTAAGGCAAAGATCTGTCATAAGGACGACGTCGTCGTTATGTCCGTCAGTGGACCGCAGGGAACGTATGTCAACCCTTCCGGTGCGGTCCACGAAATGATTACATTAGGAAAGACTACAAACATAGCACTTATAGGTCGAGCTTCGGTTGAGTTTTCGTGGTTTCCCGGGTATGTATTATAACCGCACTGTTGTTGTGCACACATTTCGCTAATATTGATCCCAATATCGCACCGTTAGCTATGCCTGGACTGTATGCCAATGCGCTCGATGTCACAGTCATATGGGATGGAAGTTCAGTTGTGTGAACAAGAAGTTGAGACCCGAATGGTTTTGGGGTTTATGCCGGTCCTCATTAGAGCCCGGATTTAAAGTGGACGACGACTTTTCGTGGAAACCTGTCCTTTGAGTCAATGATTGTCTAAATGTTTGTCTTTTTTGGTTTTTATTATATTTTTTTTGCAATAATTTCTGAATATTTATGAAAACATTAATTAATACTTAAAATAGAAATATAATCAGAGTTTGAATGAAATGTACAGCAAATCAGGGGAACAGTCCTTCAGGTGAACAGTCCTTCATGTGAACAGCCCGTCCTCTTCTAGGCATTGTCCGAAGTGGTTCTGTATTGTCTGAAACCTAACGAAACCATTGTTTACATTATTACTGAAAACAAAACTAAATATAACTTCAAATAACATACCCTTCAAAACGGCGCCAACATTTAGGGCAGGTATAGAGGGATGGCTTCTGAAACACAATAAATAGTTATTTATTTTGAGTCAATGTTTTGTAAAATAAGTAATAATTTGTAATTAAATATATTTTTTGTCATTTAATGGTTAGTTTCACTGAAATGAGTCCGAAGGGACAGTTGTGAGTATAGGTCCGGCACCGATAGGTAGTGTTTCCCCTTAAATGATAGCCGAGAATGCGATCGACTATTGGATAAACCGATTGTAAACAACTCACAGCCTTCCCGACCGTCCTTTCCTACGATGCTTTCCTACCGTAAACTCATCCTTTAGGTCCACAAAAGGCGTTCCCTTTTCGACCCTTTCCTCCAAATCATTGTTTGCTTTCTTTAGTCTTTCGACCTCTTCTTCGAGTTCTTCCACTTCCTTGAGCGCAGCCTTTTTCATCAACTCCTCGATCTTGAAGTCGCTTTCAAACACTTTCAGCTGTTCTTCCATTGCGGACAGACCTTCCAGTTTGTCGTCGGCGACACTCATTGCAGTCTTCAGTGCATTCAACTCAGCACTCATGGCATCGATCTTAAGCTGAGAGTCAACTAATTGTGAACTCATTTCGTGTGCCTTAAGCTCAGAGTTGAGATCAAGTTTGCCATAAGTAGACAATTGGTCGCATTTGGTCTCAAGACTGACCACTTGTGCAGACAATTGTAGAGCCCGTTCGCCGTCGGCAGCCATTGCTTCCAATCTGTTCTTCAGTTCAGAGTTTTCTTCTCTAAGGGTTTGGTTTTCATGAGTCAAACGACTGGACTCTTCGACGATCTCTTTGTTCTTCGTTTGCCATTCATTCAAGTTCTTCAGCTGTTGTCTCATAAACTCATTATTTCTCTCCAATTCTGTCCTCAGTTTCTCGTTTTCATCCCTCACTTCCTTCAGATAGACCTCAAGATTGGTGTCCAAAACGGCACTCAAATGTTGGGAACAGTTCTTAACATTGCCTTCAATTCTGTCCAAATTGTCGGACAATGTCTTCAGCGAAGCGTTTCTCTCTTCGTTGACAGCGATTCCCGAAATGTTGTCCATTTTGTTGACCAGAAAGTCTTGTCTTTTGATTTGATCGTAATCTGGAAGTGAATCCACTCTTCTTGTGTCCAAAGCATCAAAACTATTGGTTTGGTTGAGAACAGCATAAACTGGTTTACCATCTGATGTCAGATTGTCTTCACTTATAGTGACGATAGACATGGAGTCAGCCATTGATGTGATGTTTGGATCAAACACTTCAAAAGAGCTGTCGATGTCTTCACTTATATTCTTCTCCATTGAAACCATTGATTTGATTAACAGAAAGGACAACACTTTTGACACAACACTTGATTTAAATGCAAACAAAACAATGAAATAATTGTTTAATAAATGAAAACTAAAATCAGTTGTAAATCAATGACTCATTGAATGAATGATTGAATGACTGATTGATAAACAAAAAGTGTTTTCAAGTCTTAAAACTGATTCACATTTTGTTCACTCTTTTCGTCATTTGATCTCAAAATAACTGAAATCTTAAACAAAACAAACGTTTCATTGGTTTTCACTTCAATTGTATTATACATTGAAAACAGTGTTAAAGGGTTTTAAAAGTGTGTATAAAATGTGTTATACTTTATGAATGACTCAATGATTGCAACCAATGATGCAATCATTCAATACTTCTCTTGTGAACAAAAAAACAGGTTTTTTCTCAAAACAAGTCTTCATTTCTTGATTTCCTTATGACTTAAGACTTATATTAAAGTCATTTCAATTCAATTTGAATTCAATTTTAGTTTAATTTTTACTTTTAGTATAAAAATCCAGTATTTCTTCAAATATTTATAGTTTAAGGACTTTTCATAGTATATAAGGGTTTCAATTGGTTTTACATTTAATATAGAAAGTTAGGATTTATTTTAGAAATAGCAGTGTAACTAACCATGATCAACTCATTTGCCTTAATCTTGTTATTTAATGTCAACTTTAAATCCCTTCCCAATAAATATTGAGTCGATTTCCCATTTGTTTTGTTTTTTAATACAAATATTTTCACTCAGAGTTGAACCGACTGTCCATTAGTTGGTTATTATTTGATAATTAAATTTTGAATAAAAGCACAAAATTATGTAAACTTTCCCTAAAAATGATTTTTTTTGGGAATAAATTTAAAAATATATATTTTTCCCAAAAAATATTTAATTAATATTTAAGTCACGAAAAGTAAAGTTTATATAATATCTGCATTGATATTAATATTCTATTAAACAGACCTTGGTCATTCAATCCAATGCTAGATAACTAATTAAAGATTAAAAATATCAGTTTTACACTGGATTTGCAAATATTGTGTAATTTTTATTGAAAGTTAAAATGACTTTCATTTTAAATTTGAATGAATAATAAAATTGAAGTAAAATATCATTAATTTTAAAACAATTGTTGAAATGATTTCAAATTCAAAACTTTTCTCTCCTTTGAAAATACGTGGCATTTGTCTGAAGAACAGGATATGTGTTACCCCTATGTGTCAGTACTCAGCTGTGGATGGCTTTGCAAATGATTGGCATTTAGTAAATGCGGGCTCTTTTGCCACCGGAGGCGCAGCCCTTGTTGTGATTGAGTCAACGGCTGTTGAAGAGAGGGGTCGTATCACCAAAGGATGTCTTGGACTTTGGAAAGACACACAAATAGAGTCTTTGAGAAAAATAACTCAATTCTTGAAATCTCAGGGATGTGTTGCTGGCATACAATTAGGACACGCGGGCCGTAAGGCCAGTACTAAACCCCCATTCGATGGGAGGAACTCTATCGCTGACGACGAGGGCGGTTGGCCTTCAATAGGCCCGAGTGCTCAGGCATTTGGTGGCCCCGCTTGGAAAGTACCCAAACCCGCGACCATTGAAGACATTATTGAAATAAAAGATTCATTTGTTTCGGCGGCAAAACGTGCGGTCAGTGCGGGCTTTGAGGTATCAATTGATCAAAAATATTATGTTATTTAAAATTAATTTGTGTTTAATTAAGTTAATTGAACTACACTTTGCCCATGGTTATTTGGTCAGCACTTTCCTCTCTCCTATTACTAATCAACGCACCGACAGATATGGAGGTAGTCTTGAGAACAGAATGCGTTTGGGGTTAGAGATCGCACAAAGTGTTAGAAACGCTTTGCCGGAGAATATCGTTATCGGCGCCAGAGTTTCGGTCACAGACTATGTGGACAACGGATGGGATGTCAACCAAACCATTGAATTCGCAAAAGAACTGAAGAAAATAGGAATCGATTTCTTAGACTGCAGTTCAGGGGGTGTTGTGTCTAATGTTAATCACAGGAGCATTCATGAACCTTCTGTGTATAACTCTGGTAGTACCCAGGTTAAATCCGCGTCAATCATTCAGAAAGAAGTCGGAATCCCAACCGCAGCCGTCGGACAAATAGTCGATCCAATGGTTGCGGAGAATATACTCCAAGAAAACGGCGCAACACTTATATTCATTGGTCGGGCGTTTCTAAACAACCCTCACTGGCCTTACTATGCATCCGATGTGTTGAACGAAAAGACATTTAAACTCCCGAAGCAATACAACTGGTCTATCGGTTGGACGGACGCAGAGAAGTGGAGAAATGAAATGAAAAAAATCAGAATTTAATATAATTTTCATAAAACTCTCAAAATATGATTCAATTTTTGTCTATTTTTTAAATAAATATAATTTTATAATCATTTTCTTCAAAACATTCAAAACTTAATTGAATATAAAAGACATAATTAATTATCATTTGATTTCATTAATCAATTAAAACATTCCCTGAATTATGAATTCCTATGCCTTGACTGACATTTAGTAACAATTTGTATATTAATTTCAAATTCATTGTAAAATGTATTGAAATATTGATTCATTGAAAGGATTGTAAAAATTATTAATCACTTCTAACGACAGGAAAATATTTGTTGAGAAACTCCCAAAAGTTTTCATTAAAAAATAATTTGAATTTTTGTTTTGACAAAACTGTTTAAAACCATAGATATAGAGGTAATGGTGTAGTTGTGGGCGAACTCACATCTTAATGGTTCAGATCCTGAGCTTAGTTTCTATTTTAATCACATTTAAAGGGATGTCGTCTTCTGTATGAAAATGTGAAACAATTACTACACTTCCAAAAGCTTTACTGACTTAACAGTTAAACTCCAAAAATATCTCATCTCTGGGTTCTGTCCTTATGTTGTGTTCATTAAAGACTTAAATTAATTATCAAATATTCACTTATTTTTCAATTAATATCTTATTCTTTAATATTCATCTAAACAAACAATAAATCATTTTTCACTACTAATCAGTAATATATTGATTGAAAGCGTTCACAAAAAGTGATCATAAATTGTGAGTAATTTTTCAAATATTTTTGTTTATTATTCTTTGCTTTCAATTAAAATATTTTGAAAATATTCTTCATTTTCAGCACAAAATGGTTTTATTTGGACCACAAGTCGACTTTATATTAACTATTTTGACGATATGTGCGGGAATGTGTGTAATAGCACTGATAGTCTTTCTGGGAATGTATGTCTATTATGCCAAAAGGGATAAACAGATATACAAACGAACACAAGAATTGAATTCATCCATTAAGAGACGATTGTCTTCATCAGCGCCGACAACAAGAATACAAATCATCTAAAATGTCATAAAGAAATGAAAATTCAATTATTTGGTGATTATTATTGAAATTTTGTCACAATTTGATGACATTTTAATATTTATTCATTAATTATTGCTTTAAGAATACAACAGGTATTGAATTATTTGGGAATTTAGTACAACATTTGGATTTTTATGTTTAAAATTAACTCAAATTCATTAAACATTAATAGTTTCACAACTAATGTATGATATTTTCAATGCATGGGGATTTTGAAAACATAAATTAGAATACCTTGTTAATTACAATATTTAACTAGATCAATTCGGGTTTATAAAACAACGAAACGAATTCCCAAACAATATATAATATAATACTGTATTAAATAAATTTAAAAACATTAATAAAAACAAACATAAAATAGACTTATCTTTATAATCTCTATTTTAAACAACAATTACAACTCATTTTAAATAATAATAAAATTATAATAAATTATAAAAAATGCAAAACATATTTGACATACCATTGAAACAAATCTTTTAATTGTCTTTAATTATTAAAGTTTTAATTGAAATCTGAGTCAAAGAAAGAGAGAATATTTGAAAATCGTTTTCTTAAATAATACTGAAGTTATAAATGTATATAAAAACTATAAATTGATATCAAGTTTAGGAATATTTAACAAAACTATTGAATGAAAAATTGAATTCAGATTTTGTAAAGACTTTTCAATTTATAGTTTGAATTTTGAAGAATTCTCGGCGAAGTCTCGATCACACGAACCAATAGATTGTCGATATAGTCCTCCAAATCATTGATCTGTTCATTGAGTCCTAAGATTGTCAACTGTTGTGATTCAATCAATTGAATCAATTCCTATGTTTAGATAAAATACAAAATCATTTTATTATTAATTCAGTTATCATTTCAATTGTAAAAGAGTTTAATAGTCTTTAAAACTAAATATAATGTCATTTAATTGTATAACAGTTGAACTAAATTTCATGTTTAATATCAGCATAAGTTTATTATAAAAAATAAATTTGTGTGAAAACTATTAACTCATTATTAGATCTTCTGTTTTGCTATCAATTGATTTCACATGAATTTTGAGTTAAAAATAAATTCAATTGTATTAATGAAACCATTATTTCATTATTTCATTCATTTATTATTTATATTTAATTTTATGTTTTCAAGTCTTGAGAAACATTTGCATGAATTTGAGAAAATTATAATATTTCTTAAGTGAAGACAAATTAGTCTAAATATAAGTCCCAGACTAGTCTAAGAGTCCCATTGAGTGCCCAATAGTGGAAATAATTTGATCTATTGTTAACAAAAATAATTTCAACATTTATTGCAAACTATAATTTGAGATAAGATGTGAAAAATTGCAAAAAATCGTGTAAAGCGTGAAAATATTCAAATGAAAACCAAATTGCGATAAAAATAAGAAACAATTTTAAGACACAAAATAAAACTAAAAAATTGTGTTTTTGTTAATGATTTGTATAAAACAATCAAAATATGAATATAAGAGTCAATAAAATGAGTAATAATTATCATAATTGTAAACCTCTTTGTTGAGACCCTCGTACTTTTGGTGGTAATCTGTTTTGGTTTGCTTTCTGTTCAATAGGGACTCAAATGATGAATAAAGAGAGTCAGGGCTGCCCTGAATTGACCTCTTCTCTAATCCCAGGATCGGGTGCTTTAGGTTCGGTAGTATTTGCTCGAAATCTATTGTATGCCGTCTTTCAGCTGTAATGAACACAAATTAGATATCAATTAAAAACAAATATATTATAATTTGTAAACATTTTGAACATTAGATTTAGAGATAGATTTGCATCAAAACAACCAAATCTAAAGTGATATCTGAAGTCACGTACACTTCTTAAGTGCAGACAATATCCTCTCCCTATTAAACGATTGTCTGAAGACTCTGTTGTCGTCGTTCACCACCGATGAAGATATTTTAATATTATTATTATTATTGATGTTTTGTCTTCCGTGAAGTTGTGATAATATTTCTGAGGGGTTGTCATCAGAACCGGAAGTCGAAGACCTTTCTCGAGTCAAATTTGGCACCGGTTTAGTATTACCTGTGCTCGTAATGAACATATTGCTAGTACTTAACGCTCGCTTTAATGATCCCTTAAATGGTTTCCAAGCACTTGACTTCAAGTCCAAAACACTTTTGATTTCCTTCTCATTGTCTCTCTTTATGTCTCTCTTTATGTCTTTCTTGGAATCGTTTTGTAAATCATTTTTAACTTTAATATCATTTTTCAACCCATTATTCACATCAACATTACAGACGTCTTCACAATTAATATCATTTTTGACTTCAATAACGATCTTATTGACACTATTTCTGCCCAACTCTCTGACCTCTTCTTGACTTTGACTCATCTCTTCACAAATCACTCCATTGTTTCTCTCAACACTAAAATCACTGCTTTCTTGTGACTCTTCTTCGACTTCTTCTCTATATTTCTCATGAAATTCGTGTGCATTTGAATCATGTCTTCTCAAGAACTTGTCGACCAATGACTTACGCCTTGCGTTAAGGCCTTCGAGTTTGAATGATATACTTCTTGTCGCCTGTTTTGAACCTTTGGTTGAATTGTCAGCAATAGAGTGCTTCCGACCCGGGATTACATAACCTCTCGATTCGTTTCTATCGATAGTCTTATTGTCACTCTTGAGAGCACTCCTAATGTCTAATAAGCTTTGATGGACTAAACTGTTCCTCTTTTTGTGCTTTTCAATCGTAATGTTTTTAACAATAAAAGTCACCCGAACCTCAATCTCTCCCCTGTATTTCTGGGCCTTTTTATTAGATCGACCCTCGAGTTCATACCATCGACTCTTTGGCCTCTCATAGATATCAAACTCTTTTAAGGGAATGGATGTTTGGCCCAGAAACTCATCGGCCAAACCAAACAGATTGCGGTGAAATAAAACCAATTTTATTATATCTGTGTCTTTGGAGTCAATTAATCTGAAAACAAATTATAGGAAAGTTTTAACTCTTTTGTATGAAATTGTATTTTGATTTTGAAATTATTACAAAAATATGAATTATTGAGAGATTTTAAGCGAAAAAACGTTTTAATTTTAAATTATTGCAAATTTTCATGAATTTGTTGATTAAATATCTTATTGTGTAATAAATTTTAAGATCAGAAAAGATCTGAATTTTCTCTCAATTGTGACCTTATTTTGTATAATATTTTCACAAATCATTCAATCAATTATTTGAAGAGTTTTTTCTGAATATTTTTTCAAACTGTTTGTGCAATAAAAATATTTTCAAAAAATCTAAACTATGAGAAAATCTCATTTAACGGACTATAGATTACAATGTATTTACAAATCATTATAAAAATTACTTCAAATTATGTCTTATTTTTTTAGCCGAAGGTTAAAAGTTTTGATAAGTATTTGATAGAAATTTAAATGTTTTGTAAAAATGTTAACAAAAAAAAGTCTAAATAATAGTAAATCACTTGAAGTTTAAAACCTTAAGTATAAAAAAGTGTGAAAAATAAAATCAAAAACAATTCAAAGCATTTAATTTAAAGCCTATTTGAAAATAAATATTGTTTTATATCAAAGCCTTGACATAAAATTGAAGCAAAAAATTTAAGTTTGATTTTTAGACCAAATATTTTTTAAACGCTGAAAATTATCGCAAAACTCAATGAAATGCTTTAATTGCGTGAAAATTGTTTCAAATATAAAAATAGTTTTGATTTAATTAAACAAATATATGAAATGTCATACAAATCGCACTCTTCGTGCCAAATGGGATCAATTGACTGCTCCTTCACTGATGTCTGGAACTTCTCCTTTCCGTTCTGTATAACAACATACGAATCGTTTGTACCTTAAAATGAAATTACAATTCATTTCATATATTGTTTTCATTTATAAGATTTTGTTGGCATTTATGTAATCTCAGTAGTGTTTTCACTGGAAATTAGAAATGTGCTAGAACTCTTTGTGCATTCAAAATACTGTATTAGTTTCACTATTCAGTGATTATGAATTATAATTATAGTGATAATAACGAAGATATTATAATAGAGACTATTATAGAGTGCTTTCATTGCAAACCTTATTCTGAATGCAGTGCTAATGAAATGCTTTACTGAACACGAAATCAAAACTATTTTCACAAAATGTTTAAAAATATATAAAGAGTTTGAACTTATTTATCCAGAATTGAGTGAAATATTATATTATTTGTATTAATAGAGGAAATGTTCAGTTTTGGCAGTTTTGTTGTTATACTGCGGATGACATTAATTGTAAGGCAAAGGGAAATGATTTTCTGCTGTTTTGGGTTTTGTTATAAATTGTTGTCTTATTATTACAAATATTATTATTTTAACTGAATTTCAATTAATTTTCAAAACAATATCTAATATAGCAAAACAACTGCTGATTTATAAATAATATATATTTGTTTTTCAATAAACAGTTATTAAAATTAAATTGATTTATAAATTATAATCATATGAGCATGTTCAAATTAATGTAATAATCAATTCATACCATTCCTGCCTTTGGCGATCACATTGCGAGCTCTTTGAACTGAAAATAAATAATTAAATTTCATTAAACATTGTTTTATAACTTAATAAACGATTTTTTATATTTCAATTACAATACAATCAAAGTTTGTGCCATAAAAACAGTTATGTAATCATAAATCAGGTTATTCTCAGTCATTCACAATACTATTTCATATTAAATATCATTTAATATTATGTTTTTGTTAATAATTGTGACAAAAATCAAAATATTTTTCAAAACTTTATTTAATTTATCTTTTTTTCAAATATCTGTTAAAATTGATATGTTTTTCATGATATCGTAAATTACTTTCAGTTACTTTCCAAACACTTCCACAACATTTCAAAGCAATTATTGAGTAATACATTGATTCACGAAATAATTAGATTTCACTTTCAAATTGATTGCAATTAATTGTCTGTCATTTGAATTGTTAAAAGTATTTAATTATAAATTCAGTTGAAAATGAAAATATCTTTTATATAAACATTTATTTTTTGTTAAAAATAATGATTAAATTGTAATAAAATTTTTAAACAAATTATACTTTCGTTTAAAAATTGAAAAAAGCAATAAAAAATTGTATGAATTCGTGATTTACTGATTAAATGCTAGAATTGGGAAAAATCTTAAGAAAAAATACTTTCAGTTCAACTAATCCCACAAAATCTGATTGTATTTTAATCTTTAAATGAATATTCAAATTACAATTATATATGAAGTGATTAATCAAACATTGAATTTGAAAATTATGTGAAAAATTGGAAAAACATTACAATATTTATAATAAATTGAATTAATTTAAGAGAAATTACTGAATAATACATGAATTCATACAACGATTTGTTTTATTTCTTAATTTGTTATTTAATATTCATAAGAAAAAATCAAATAAAATATGAGTTCAATTCAAATGAGTCTGTGATTCATGAAAATTGTTTTTAAAGGAAGAATAAATGACTTGAAAACCCCCTTATTATTGAATACATTGAAGTGGGTGAAATATATTTCTGATGTTATAATGATGTTATGATTGGATTTGAGGTCAAAACGAATTTAGAGTAATATTTTTTATAAGCGATATATTTTTCACACAAAACAAATTGATTCAAAATTATGGATCATTTTTGTGAGAAGTATTCAATAACTTGAAAATAAACACTGAATTTTGAAATATTCATAAAATTGATCTGAATTTTGATTGATTTATGTTATGATAGCAATCATTCATCTGTAAAACTGTTTTCAATCACTTCTATCAAAGTCTTGCAACAATTTTATGTGTTTTTCACTAATATATCAATAATTTTATTCAAAATCTAACATTTGTTTTAATTCATGATTTTTCCTAAAATAGGAAATCATTTGCTTTTTATATTTATAGTTTACTTTTATTACTGTTTTTGTATATTTTTTTATCACAAAATGTTTTGAAAACAATGTTTTCAAGATTATTATCAAACGATAACACAATTGAATGTTTGCGTAATATAAGTAATAATTATAACATATATTTTATTTTTATTATTGATTTTTGTCTCAAAAGATAAATTGAAAACATGAAAACAAAGTTAATTACCGGTAGTTTAAAAAATCAGAGCTAATTATGCAAACATTTAAAACAATTGTTTGCTATTTTCAAAACATAAAAATTGATTTCAACCTAAAAAATATCAAATCGATAACAAATAAATGGTTTTTCCAATGCTTTGTAATTTTATTAAACGTTTTCAAACTTTTCAATCGCTATTGAAATTCATTATAAAAATGAAATTACATTTTATTGATGCGCCGGTCGTTGCACCAGAAGTTTATTGTATTTCAAACTGAGGTATATTTTTGTCTATTTTTCCCCTTTTCCCCCTTTCCCTGCAATTTATTCTGAATTGTTTCACAACATTTTCAGCGCTTATTCTCTGCTCTTTTGGTTTCAATCTTAATATAAAAAATGGTAAAAAGAGATTGAATTTCCAAAAGATGTCTGAAATTAGATTTTTGTAAAGATTTAATGATCAAAATATTTTTGAAACAAAAAAAAACAACAAAATTTCAAAAACAAAATTCAATACAAAATTAATTATTTTCTGCAATAATACTAACGAAAAGTTTATATTTCACACAAAAACAAATATTTTAAATGAGATTTGATGTCTAAATAAAATAAAAACTATAAAACGAAACATTCATTACTCAAACATCGCATCAAAAATAATAATTTAAATGATTTTTTAACAAATTTATTATTTTTAGTCTAATTTTAGAGTTGAAGTGAAATGTAATCTAAAATTAAAAAAATATTTTTGGAAAAAAATTATTAAAGTTTTTGCCAGAGGTTTGAATTAAGACATAATTTAAAGCAATTAATTAGATGTAATTAAAAGTTTGACCTAGAGCAATTACATAGAAATCCAAAAATATCGATTTAATTAAATAATTACAAGGATTTTGCTTTTGAAACAAATATGTGATGAAATATCAATACAATAAAACATTAACTTAAATATTATCTTAATCTCAATAATCACTTAATATCTGTATTAATCTCATGAGTGCAGACCATAACCCGGTCTCATCTGAAGGCCAGTCACAAAATTAATTATGATTTTATATGTAAACCTTGAAATGTTTTAAAGCATTTAATAATCAAAACTTCATTTATTTTAATCATTATTTCATATTTTAAAGCTTCTGAATATGAATTCAATATAAAACCTCATTAAAAGCACTCAAGTCTTAAATTTTGATCTTTTTTGACATTTATTATGAAATACTTTTTGATTATATAATAATATAAATAACTATTAAATAATGTTTGAGTTTAAGTAAAAAACAATGAAATCACAGATACATACCGACGACTTGAACATGTGTTGGGCTCCACATAATTGCAATGTTTTTACAAGTTATATAACTTTAGATCAAATAATCTTTTGAAACATTGGATGAAAACTAATATTATGTCCGAAAACAACAACTTTTTGAATGAAAAATATTAATCAATGGACAGACGGATCAGAAATTTAATACTCTTTTGAAGAAATAAACTTTTTTCAGTCCAACCACTGCTCAAAGAGTTTATGATATAAAACATACAATTTCTTTGACAGATCTGTCAAACCTTTTGATATGAATGCGTTGAAAAAAAAATATTTTTCATTCAATTATTATTTTTTATAAAAACTTGAAATAATATTCAATATTATATAAGTTATTGGAAAACCGATACACATATAGGAACGGATGGTTTGCATAAAAACTGTTGAACACAACAAATGCCGATTTAGTAGTAACTCAAGCGAACTGTAAGACTGAGTGCTATTTCGACGGCACTGTCGACAGCAGGGAATGAACTGATAATAAGGTTTAATAGAGTTTCAGTACAGGAGTTGTGAACCGAGTTTTGTTGGAGTCAGTGATTCAGTGATTCAGTCATTGAAAACATAACAGAATTTTTGAAAAACAAACTTTTCATTCATAAAAACATTTCATAAAAATAGAGAATATTGTCTTCAAATGCAGAAACAGCTCAGGAATTGAATAAAAAATCAGTTAACATATGACTCGGGTATTCAAACATACGTAAGGCATAACTAATAGTCATTTAGAAAGCAATTAATGCGCAGACACACACCTGTGCATACCTGTGCACACACTTTACACTCTCATAAAAAAACAATTTCTCCCCTTTTTCTCAAATCCTTTTTTTCACGTCTGAAGTATTGTTTTATATTAATTTTAATAAATATAATAATTAGTTAATAATTATAAGCAATAAAAAGGAAAAACTTTTTATCTTCACTTCATTACTACTGTAGTAACTGTTGTGTAAATTGCGATGACATAGATATGGTTTTAATAGCACTGGTATTCACTCTCTGTTTGATTTATTCATAAGAAAAGCTGATTAAATGTTTTTTAGTTTTTATATCAATACATTTGGGAATTATTTTTATGCAAAGTATTAATATTTTATCATAAGTTTAGTCAAAGTTTTGTGCATTAGTTGTGAATAAAATGTTTATTCAAATGAATTTAAATATATTTTATACAAAACAACTTTATATTAGTCTATCATTTGATTGATTGCAGAAAATTGTAAACATTTTTTATGAGTATTGAATAAACCATTGAATCTATTGCTAAGTGAAGGACAGGTCCGTAAAATTATGATTATGTATGTGTTGTCTGTATTGTTGGCTCAGGAGTTCAGGAGTTGTCTTAAAATTAACAAATAATTTGTTTTCAATTTAATCAGTTATTCAAACAAATGTCCAAAAATATGAAAATATATCAAAAACTTGAAAACAAAACGCTTTTTATATACCATTTGACGGATATTTTAAATTGAATTCAATTAAGAAGTTATTTCATTGTTATAAACAATAGTTTGAAATAAATCCGAAAATAATTGAAATTCAATTGTCATTCAAATAGACGTAAATCAGACATAAAGACAATATTTTATCTCAAATACAATAAAAATGAATAAATTATTGAAAATAACTTCAATTTTATCATTATTTGCAAAACTTATAATATATTGATATATCATTTTATTCTCTGCAATACAACTTGGTTCAATTAGACAATACAAGACTAACTAGGAAAATTGACTAACGAATAAATCGATGTTATTCAAACTTACCCCTTAATAAAAATACAATATTATAAAAATAATGATTCAAACAAATAACCCTGATTAATATTATATGACTAATCATTGATTAGTAATCAATAATTTGATTGCATTTTTGAAATTAAAAATAAAATAAAGTTTTTGACATTTGGTTACAAAACATAACAAAAGATGGGAAAACACTAAAAAGGCAACTGGCAACTGGCAACTGGCAACTGGCAACTGGCAACTGGCAACTGGCAACTGGCAA